>PVIJ01022726.1:0-15510 GCA_004024925.1 Scalopus aquaticus
TGGGGGTGGGAGCCCTGGGGCTGCTCTGGTTGGGGGGCAAATGTGGAGGGAGAGCCTCTGGGGTCCTGCTGGGAGTGGAGATGCAGCCAGCACCTGCTGGCTTTCCTGGCTAGCTGGAGGGGCTGGTGATTCACATGCCGGGCAAGCCTGGAATCCTGGGAAAATGAGGCCAGCCCCCCTACTCTCCCTGTCTTCATTAAACCCTCCTCATAGATGGGAGCCCTTTGTGTGTGTTATGATGGTTTATTTTATGTGTCAGCTTGACTAGGTCATGGGTGTCCAGACATTTGGTCAACATTATTCAGGGACTATCTATGATGGTGTTTTTAGATGAAATTAATATTTAAATCAATGGATTGAGTAAAACAGATCGTCTCCTGCAATGTAGGTGGGCCTCATCCAATCAGTTGAAGACCCTATAGCTATAAAGCTTGAGTGTCTCCTAAATAACAGCAGTCCTTCCTAACTGACTGCCTGGCGTTAGCTTCCCCTTCTGGACTCAAGTCAAAACATCAGCTCTTCCTAAGTCTCCAGCCTGCGGGCCTTTAGGCCAAACTGCCCTAGCAGCTCTCCTGAGTCTTCAGCTTGCTGACTCATCATCCAGATCTGGGAACCGGCTAGCCTGCATAACTGTGTAAACCAGCTCCTTATAATAAATCTCTTTGTGCGTGTGTGGATGCACATGCACTTGTATTTACGTGTGTGTATGTACATATGTGTATATGAGTGTGTGTGTATATATATGTATGTATATATTTGTACATATATAGTTCACTCTGTTTCTCTGGATAACCCTAACTACAACAATAATATAGTGCTTGTAAGGGCTTTAAATATATTATTCTGCAAAATGGTCCAATAACTATGGAAAGCCGTGTGAAGGACCCTCAAACTACTAAAAATGCAGCTACCATATGACCCAGGAATTCCATTCCTAGGATCCTACCCAAGGGTCACAAAAACAAAATGCAGCACTATTTACAATAGCTAAGATATGGAAACAACCTAAATGCCCCAAGTTAGATGACTGGATCAATAAGATTATACACAGTGGAAAACTATGAAGCAATCAAAAAGGATTAACTCATGACATTTGCAGCAACATGGATGAAGCTGGAAGGGATTATGTTCAGTGAAATAAGTCAGAGGGAAAGAGGAAAATATTGGATGGTTTCACTTATAGGGGGATCTTAGGGAAACTGAATACAGGATCAGGAAAAACAAAAAAGACAAAACTAGCAGGCAAACTATAAATCTGAGACATTCTGGGGAGGGGGAGGGAAAAGGATCAAAATGGGAGAGAAGAGCACAAGAGACTGTGATGATGGTTTATGGATGTCTTGGTGGTGGCGATTTTATGGGGATTACATCTGAGAGGGGAAAGAACAATGATGTAAACAATATATAAATAATTTTTTAAATTATAAATATTTCAAATATTTAGCAAGTAAAAAAAACTTCCATATTGCTGATGGCCCATGCCCTCTTTCATTCATTGAATCATAAGATTTCAGTGAATGCTACTAACGCACCAGTACTGGGGCACTATGTTGGACCAGACATTGCCCCTGCCTTCAGGAGGCCTCCAGCCCAGTGGGGGAGAGAGGCAGGCCTACAGGCCATCACAGCACAGCAGTGGCTCTCAAAGTGGGTCCCAGCCCAGAGGCATCAGCCTCCCCTGGGACCTGGGTAGAAATGTAACATCTTGGGCCCTCATCCCAGACCAATAGCATCAGATGCTGGCACTGGGCTCAGCATCTGTGTTTTAATAAGCCCTACAGGGCATGCTGATGAATGCTCAGGTTTGTGAAGCTCTGCCTGTGTGAGCAATGCTTAGGTGGGCGAAGCTGAGGCATGGCGGTCAGTGCCTCTTGCTGGACCAAAGCCTCAAATCCAGCCTGGTAAAATTACCCTGTTGGCATGGCTTCCAGGGCTTGTGTTACCTGACTGCTGCGCTCTGTCTGTCCCTCTCTTTTCAGGGCTGCTATGAATGTAACACACAGCTAGGCCAACAGGCCATCATTTATGACTCTGCTCCAGCACCCCCCCTGCCCCCCAAGGCTTTCCTGACACCTATCACTCCCCATCTCACATCCTGCCTGGTCTTCCTCAGCACTTTCTCAGTACTCTTTGATGCTGGCTTCTTTGTAGACTTTTTAATGGTCCTTATCTCCAAGGAGAATTTGAGTGCAAGGGAGCTATGACCTTGGGGTCAGGTTTGCAGCCCTAGTCACCCTGGCACCCAGAACAGTGCCTGGCACAGAGCAGATCCCCAAAATACTGTTGCTGAATGAATAAGGCAGTCACCAGTTTAGCGGGATGAGTATCACCGACAGCCTGCATTTGGCATCTCTGGCTACAGGTCCTGCTTGTCTTCCAGTACCTGTTAGCCCTGCTGGGATAATAGAACAGACTCCAGGAGAGTAACCAGCAGACTCCACACCGTGGTGGCCTGAGACTAAGTGAGGCCTGGGCCTCAGGCTCCTCATCTGGGACCAAATGTACCTGGGTTGCTTACCTACAGTTTCAATGGCTAGGCCCCAGACCTAACTGGTCAGCAGACTCACTGGGGAGTTATAAATGTAGGTTCCTGGGCCTTACTTCCAGAAGGTTCTAATTTAGCCAGTCAGAGCTGGGTCCCAGGAATCTATTTTTAGAAACTCACAGATGTGTAGGCAGGACTGGTAGCCCGTGTGTGAAAAATCTGCTGAGGAAGCAGTTGTGAGCCCTCTGGACAATCAAAAGGCACGTGTGTCCCAGGAATTTCCTCTGCACCTGGGGCTAGGACCCCAGCAATCTCCCTGGCTGTCTATGGACATTCTAGATCGGGGTTAGAAAACAATTTGTTTTGCTCCTTTTCATCACATGAAAACCCTGGAAAAATACCTACTGTGGTGCAAAAAAACACAAACTTATTTGAAAAGTACTATTGCCTCGTGACTTCCTGCAGAACTGTGCAGAGGAAAACAGGCAAGAGCCCGCTCCTCTTCTCAATTCCCTCCTGCAGGCCACTTCCACGAGCAGCTGGGAGTGCAAATGATCATCTAGGCATTTACACAGGAAATCAGAAAATGGAATCATTCTACCTACGTGGTTCTGTAGCACGCCCTTTGCACCTAAGGATTTTATAGCAGGACCCCTTTCCATGTCACTGTGTATCAACGCCACACCTAGAGCTGGTCACTAGCCCTTTTCTGGCTGTGCCTCTCCTATGGAAGGAGGAATCCTAGGGGCCAACGGGACAGGCCACTTAGAGTCCATGTCCCCCCATTCTGGGTACTGGGGTTGTCAGCATCTGTGTCCAAACAGTCCAGGACAGTTCTTCCTGGGACCTCTCTTTCTAGTGGTGGCTCATGTCACTGATGGGGCTGGCCAAGGAGTGGATCTTTGCTGGGGGTGTGGACAGAGCTTGGCTAGAGTGTCCGCACATGTGAGGCCTCTCAGTTGCCAGGAGGGACCTGTAGGCGGGAAGAAAAGACAGTGGGCTGTGCGCCAGACCACCCCCCACCCCCGCCATTTGCTTTTTTAACCCGGACTCCTAGATGTTAGGGGCGGGCCTGGTGTAGTTGGATAACATAACTGTCTCACTCTTGACTGGTTGTGCAGTGTTATATTTTCTTTTTAGCCATGCTCCTCTTATGGATATTTAAATAGTCTCAGCATCTTCCTATTAAGAGATGTTTAGGTGCTTCAAATTTTTTTCCTCTGCACCAGTCTTTTAGCAGATCTAACACATCAACACACCCCTCGCACAAGGAGCCGTGTGAGTAGTGGGCAGGAGGCCGCGCAGAGCCAGGCCCTGTCATCGTGGGCACAGAGCCTGCTGACAAGCATCACCACAGCTGTTGATTTCACAAGCTTGGCTCTCTGCTTTGTTCCTGGAAACTTGGGTCCACCTCAGCTTACATCCAAACAGCACTTTTTCCCTTAGCTTCAGAAGTGCTTACAATACAAGAAGGAAGAGTGAAGGAAGGTGACCACAAAGGACATTCTCAACCCTTTTGGAGGGAAAATAAGAGCCTGATCCTCTGACTGTGAAGACTAAAAGTGACCGGCCTGTGTCATTAGCTCAATGCCCCTTCCCTTGTACAGCCAGTGCCAGCTTCATGGGGTCACTTGTCCTTTATGTATCATACCTGGCACTCTCCTTCTTGCTTCTGTGCATGGAGCCCTCTAGACCCAAACTCTTGATGGACCCTATTCCATCTACCTTCAGTGTCTCTTCCTCCAGGAAGCCTTCCTTGATCTTTCAGCTGAAAATGCGTGCTCTCAATTCCCATGATGCTTTGTTTGTATTTGTCTGTTTTTTTTCTCCTTTAGAAAATTTGCCTTTAGATAGCAGAGAGGAGAGGAAGGGAAAGAGAGAGGGGAGAGAGAGAGAGAGAGAGAGAGCGTGAAAGAGAAAGAGAGAAACATCTTTAACCCCACCTCTACCCTTCAATGCTGGTAAAAGTACCTTGAAAGCAGTTAAAGCTCAATAGTTGAATGAATGAACAGGTGGACATATGGAGAAGGCTGCTCATTTTGCAAAGACAAGCCGAGTCTTCACTCTGCTCTTTGGGGTATCTGGGAGCAGAGCTGGGCTGAATTCTTCTGGGTCCCATCTGCATTTTGACCATCAACTTTGGGGTACCATTGGCTTGGCCCTGCCAGGAAGGTGGCTTGTGGTCTGGTCTCCCCAGAGAGGATAAGCACACAGTGTTACTATGCCCCCTTTTCTTTTCAAAAGGCCTGATAAATTCTCGCTTGTTATTCCAAGTCATGCTGGGAATTTTGTCTTGTTTGTTTTGCTCCCAGTTTTATAACAACCCTTTTCTCTGAAAATGAAATATAAACACAGCAATAGTTTGGGCAGATGTTTCTGAGTGGAATGTGTAGTTTTAATTGTTGGTTATGTGCCAAGCTGACAGCTCCACAGAACTTGCTTGGTAGCAAGGAAGGGGCCTTAGAACCCCAGCCCTCACCCTGGGCGGGCAGGTTTCCTTTGGTTCACATTAAGATGGCCACACTTTACATGTGACCAGCACACACAGCCAACAGCTCATGTCATTGTGCCAGAGGCCAGGGGAGTGGGGTGTGGGGAGGAGGGGAGGCGCAAACAGATAAGGAGAGCTTTCCCCATTTGACAGGGGGACTGCTGTTTCTCTCCTAGGGTTGTTGTGAGAATTAAGCTGATGTCAGAGGAAGCACCTAGGACAACCGCTTACACATAATAAACACCCCCAAACATCCATCCATGCATGTGCTCATGTATCTGCTTGTTCATCTAAAGTGCTTTGAAAGCAGATGAACGCGGAGTTGTGCTTGTTATTTCCTGATTAGGCATCTTGCCCAAAGTCCATGTGATCTGTTTTCCATGATTTTAAAGCTTGGTGATCCCCTGATAATCCAGGGGTTCCCAAAGCTAAACAGAACAGAATCACTTGTGAAAGCTTTTTTTTTTTTTTAATTCCTCAGCCCAATCCAAGAGTTACAAAATCAGAATCTCTGGAGGGCCTGTATTTTTTAACATCCTCAGGTTCTAGAACCATAGACCTAGTCCTTTTGAAGGGATCTGTGAGTTCTCGTGGCTTCATAACACACACAGTCCCGCTTTGAAACCGAGGGATCCACCACACAGAGAAGCTGCTGACCCACCCAAGTCACCCAGATGACTAAGGGGCCTCAGTGCCCCTGGTCCCAGTGTCTGGAGTAGATGGGGCATAGGAGATGGGGTGCACAGAGGCCACCTTGCGTCCCACCAGGAGGCCCTGAGTTGCATCAGGGAATCATTGACGATGCAGAATCCTTTGAAGCGCTTTCCGTCTGGCTCAAGTTCCCTCTGGATTTCCCTCTGCTCCCTTCTGGATGGTGAGTCATGGCTCCTTACAGCATTATTCTTATTGTGAGAAGCCGTAGAGAAACAAAGAGGCTGTGGACTCACTTGAAGACTGTCATTACATTTTTGGAAATGTCCTCCTCCGTGGGTTACAAAATCATTGCCTCATTGGTTACAGGCAGAGGGAAAAAGCACCGGGAGGAACTGCTGTTTCAGGGGCCACCCACCTGCCCTCTGCCTGACGGTGCTTGGTGGGGAAACCTCAGCCTCTCCCAGAGGCATCGTTGGCCCCAGGCCCTTTATAAGAAGAACATCCAGTTTTGAGCTCCCCTGAGATGGAAGCTGGGTCCCACCATTCTCTCCTCCTTCTGAGGGCCTATATCAAGCACTGGAGATCCAAAGACAAAGGAAAGGCAAGCCCTACCCTGGGGGCTCCCAGCGCCCCCTCGCTGCTCTCTTAGCTCTGCATCCTGTATCTTCTGCTCTCCCCCTCTCCCCATTTTAGTTTCCATTTATCTTAATTGGCTATTTCTACACCTCTCTCTCTCTCCATGTCTCTCCGCATTACTGACTCAGGATGACTCATATCCGCTAAACCAGGAAGAAATGATTCATGAGGGAGAGTGGAGAGGATTTAAGAATTCTACAGAAAACGATAGAGACCTTGCCCAGAGGGTCTCCTAACAAGCATTGCCACCATCTGTGTGTTGCTGCTGTGCAGAAGAGGAGAAGAGATATTTGAATTGTCTGGAATCCTGGGGAGCTGTGGATTATTCAGGAAGGTGTCAGGGAAAGTTGGAAGGGGGTATTCTACCCAAGTCAGGAGAAAACAGGGTTAGGTTAAATAGCAACTCAGATTAGTGTGAAAAAGCAAGTCAAGAGCACTGATTTGTTTTTCTAATTGTACGTAATGTGAAAACATATTTGTTCACTTTGTGATTTTCCGTAAGGAGTTCTGGTCTTCACATTTTCTAGCCTAACTGAGTGGCAGCGGATGCGGCCCTGGGTGAGTGACAGCTCTGGGAAGCTGGCAGGATGGAGGAGGAGCCGCCAGCAGCAGGCTCATGCCCGCCCCTGCTGTCCATTACACTGCACATAAAGGGCCTCAAAGCAGTTAAAAATTATGTCTTGAAGGTCAAACCTATGAAATTATAGAAAGTCATTCTCAAGAGGGAGTGAATTTCAGCAACAGTGTATTGCCCACTTCATGTGAGAATCTCCCTTTCCCTGTCCTGCGCTGACCTAGGAAGAACCCTGGGGTCCCAGCATCAGTGGTGCTGGCAGCAGAAAAGGGAGGAGGTGGAAGGGCCCATGGGTGGCTGCTGGTGGTCGGGGGCAGGGGAGAAGATGTTGAGTTGGCAAGCCCTTCTGGCTGCCCTGAACTGCCCAAATTAAAGTTATTTTTTTTGCTTGGAGGTTGGTAACCAGGAGGCTTTCCTTTTAGTGTTTCCACTGCTGAGATAGTGCATCTTACCCCCAAAGCATGTAAGGCTTGGCCCCCTGCCTCTCTGAGCTCAGCATTAAGAACATTCTATAGTCCTGAGGACTGACCTTAGCTCTGTCTCTGGTTGAACCGTGTGTGTGTGTGTGTGTGTGTGTGTGTGTGTGTCTGTGTGTGTGTCTGTGTGTGTGTGTGTGTGTGTGCGCCAGAGGTTACTTGGCCCCTTGGTGATATACTCTTTACTTTCTGGGACTTTTCTGTGTTGGTTTGGCATTAAAAAAGGTGGGGAGAGAGGATGAGAGAGCAAGAAAAGAAGAGAAACAAGATCACCTGGAGATGCAAAGTGCTTGGGAGCCCCTGGCTGGCTGCACCTTAAACCAGAAATTCTCGCTGCAGGCTTTCCCAGCTGCCCCTGGGCTGCTTTGAGTTTTTGAGGGTCTGAAGGTGCCCCAGCTCCTGTCTGTGAGGACGACTGTCTGGATTTCCACCCCCCTGGCCCTCTGTGTCTCTCTCTCTTCTTGTGCCTGCGCTGCCTGCCAGGGTCGGCTGGGCAGCTTGGCCTGGGGCCTTGGGCAGCGTTTCCCCACGAAGGCAGTTTCTTCTCCTCCTCCCCCTCTCTCGTGCATGGGGTGGTTTCACCCATCCTGGGCTTTGCTTTTGTGGAGATTTATTCTTCAACCAGAATGAGTCATGGTGCCGGGTTTTATTTGTTCCAAGAGAAAATAGTAGAGGGCATTTATATATATACTGCGGTGTTGGGAGCCTACCCTGGGGGTCCCAGACAGGGGGCGAGTTTAGGACTTTCCCCAGCGAGATCCCTACAGCAGCCCGGCCCAGGCCGCCGCAAGCCTGACAAGCGGCAGTCACTGAGGGGGAAGGCAGGACCGGGGTAAGATCTGTCACTCTGCCCAAACAAGTCTCAGGGGTCCCTTTCCTCGAAACCTCTCCCTGATGCCATAGCCTTTCTTGGGGGATAGGCCAGCGTGGAGAGTTAGCTTTTCCAGCTTCTGCCCGTGGTAGACTCTTCACACACACACATCTGTTATTTCTTCTTTGTAAGCACCTCTGAACTTCGCATCACTAAGCCCGTTTTACAGATGAAGAAAGTGTGGTCTGCTATGTGGATGTGACATGCTCAGGTGCCCACGGCTTGGGAAGTGGCTGGGCAGGAAAGGGGACCCAGGTTTGCGGGGTTCTGATGTCCAGACTTCTTCTGCAGCAAGGAGTCAGTCCAAGGTGCCTTCATTTGATCTGATGAGGCAGAAGATCTGTCATCAGCCTGCAGTGCAGGGAAGCTTCCAGGCCTGTGGTTGTCAGTGTGGTCCCCAGCATAGCAGCGCTGGCACCACCAGCAAACTTGTTAAAAAAACAAATTCTTGAACCCCCCAAGCCTGCTGAGTCAGAAACTCTGGGGGTGGTGCCCTGCAATGCCAGTCAACAAGCTTCCCGGGGCATTCTGATGCATGTGAGGGGGGAGGCCTGCTCTCAAGCCATACCCACAGATGCTTTGCCAAGGTCATGACGCACCCATGTAAGAACTTGCTCTGTGCATGCGAACGTCATGTAATCCCTTACACCTCAAGGGCTCCAGGCCTAGTAGAGGTTTGCCCAGTGCTGCACCCTCCCCAGCTAGGCCCCTTCAGCAGCTTCGGGGAGAGGCACTCGCGGATGCTGCTTCCTCTCCACTGGTTGATCAGGCCCCCTAGGGCAGCACCCCTTATCCTCCTCCTCTATCTCACAATTCTCCCCTCCCCTGCCCTCTGGACATTACACCCCCTTCTGTTCTTACCTTTGATTGGTCTCTCCCCCTCTCTCCATGGACACCCATAGGTATCTCAGGGTTCTGCCCCAGTCTCCCTTCCTTCTCTCTAAACCCTTCAATGCACTTGAGTCTATACCCTGATCTCTCTGATAGCCAGAGGGCCCTGTCCCCACTGCTGGTGGCCCCCTGCATTGGATGCCCCTCAGATACTTCAAACACATGCATCCAAAGCTTAGCTCACCCCTTCCTCCAAAGTCTGTCCCCTATTGCTGGATTTTGCTTGTCTGCTTTTGTACTATCTTCCTAGTCAGCAAGAAGTATCCTCAGTCATCCTTCATCCTGTTTTGTCTCTGACTTCTCCTTTTGTCCTTGTCCAAGCTTATTCTACTCTAGTCACTCATTGTTCCTTGAATATTCCAAGCTTCTTTATACCTCAGGGCCCTCACACTTGCTGTTCCCTCTGCCTGGAATGCTCTTTTCTCAGGGGCCCATGATTGTTTCACTGTCTCCCTTTCCTTGGTGTCTCTGATCTCTGGCACCCTTGCACTGAGGGCTTCCTTGACAGCCTGTACAGGGTAGCAGCCCTGTACCTCCTCTTGCTACTCCTAAGCCCCCTTACCCTGCCTGTTTTTTCCTGCTTTGCATATATCACCATCTGGCAGGCAATGAAGAAACTAATATGTTCTGCTATACTAGATGAAAAGCTCCATCAGGGTAGGGACATTGCAATTTTGCTCATCATTGAATTATTAGGGCTTAGCACAGGTTCTCAAGAATGAATTAATGCAATGAATGAAATATTGACACGATGCAGCCCCCCTCATTAATTCCCACCTCATGCGATCTATCATTCACCTAGACTTCTACAGCCTTCCACCAGGCTCCCCCCTTCAAATTTTCCTCTTCAAATTTTTCTCCACGTGGTAGCCAAATTGATCACCCTACAAATGACAGCCCTGGGGAACTATTCTGCTCTGAAACCTCCATCGGCTCCCCATACACTCTCAGATATAATCCCCTCCCTCTGGTACTTAAGCGCCTTGTGGTATGTTCCCCATGCTCTCAGACACTGGCCTCGTGGCTTTGCTGCTGAACCGTCTCCCCTAGCCACACAGGACGGTGCCCTTCCTCAACACCTGGCATCTTCTTCCATCTCAGCACTCTTACCCATGTTGTTCCCTCCATCCGCTACACTCTTCTCATCCAAGTCCATTCTGCACATGGACATCTCACCCATCTGGAAGCCCATCCCTTCACAACCCTCTCAGCTGCCCAGTCCCACTGACTTCGGGGTTCACTCCCGTCTCATGAACTGCTGTGATCCTTTGTGTGCCCTTTCTTGGTAGTTATCATATGGGGAGCATACACTGCCCTTTCTTCCCGGCTGGCTCAGCACTGTTCTGGTGTGCTGTGCTGATGGCACTGGGCCTGCGGAGGTCATGGCCTGGCTCTCATGGGACCAGCAGTGTCGCTTGTGGGGAGGGGCACCATGGAGGAGTATAGGTTCCCGACCAGCACTTGGGCTGTGGCTACTTTTGTTCTGTGTCCTGTTCGGCCTAAGAAGATTGGGCCCAGACCTGGCTCAGGAACTTGCTAGTTACGTCATTTTAGTGTCTCGGGTGCCTGACCTGTAAAATGGGAACAAGGCTACTTCTCTTACAAGTGACTCCCATCCCCGAAGCTGTACCTCCGGGAATTCACCACAGCCTCTGTTCTTCAAGCTCACGGTCCCAGAAGAGTCATTTGTGGAGCCTTGGGGGCTGTCAGTCTCCTCAGTGCCAACACCTTGGAGGGCAGGAGGTAAAGACTGCCTGGGGGAGAACTGAGCTCCTCTCTCCAGAGGGGGAGAGGCGTTGATGACAAATTGGAAACTTGTGGGGCCCAGCTCTGTTTTTTCTCAGCAGCAGGAGGCTTCCTGCTCCAGGGGACCAAAGGCTCAGAGATGTCCTCACAAACCCTAACGGGAGCTTCTGGGACAGCAAATGGTCTGAAAAACCAACTGACTTAATGATTTCAATGTACGTGCATTAGAGTCACGTGGATTGAATTTCTCTGAAAATACACAAGTGCTTAGAAAACAGGGGCAGAGAATACTCAGCCCAAGAGGAATTTGTTTTCTCTTTTCCTTTTTGTGTGTCTGTGAGTGTTGTTATTGTTGCTAAAACCAAGGCGTGTGGAAAACTGTTCAAGACGTATGAATCAGTGGTATAGTGTCATCTTTGCCTACACTGGGGTTACATTGATTTGGAGATGCAATGGGCAGGTGAAGGGTTAATAAAACAAGTGGCAGCTGTACCAGGTCATTTCCCTGCCCTCCAGCTGTTTACCAGAGTCTGGTGCCTTTAATGTTCAAAGAGTCTGGCAGCCTGGTAAATGGGGACCAGACCCCACTGGTGCCTATGTGGGCGACCGCTAGTGAACCCTACTCTAGGGCAGCGTTCAGACTGGATTTTTGGGCAGGGGCTGGGAAGTGATGTTTCTCATTGATATTTTCCTCCCCTAATAGAGACCGGGGTCCTCAGACGCCTCAGTCTGCCTGCTAGAGTCTCCTGGGCAGCTCTTTAAAACACAGATTCACTGGCCTTGCTGCAGGCCCAGGACATGCTGACCAACGTGTCAGTTCTTCCTTAAAGGCTGGAATTCCAGTCCACACCCAGCAGGCAAGAAGAGCCTGGGTCAGAGGGAGCCTCTCAACCAAACTGTCAGAGCTTGATATTGGTCTGGGCCCTCCACTTCTTGCTTTACTGATTACAAATACATTCACTTTTTGGGTACTCTTTGATCTTGCCTAGCACCCTGAGATGGGGAAGTTCATTCTCATTTTATATATGAGTAGAGATTCAGGAAGGCTGAGAGATCTTCTCCTGAGGTCTTCCTCTAAGCAGTCTTTTGACTTGAAGGTGTTACTCTTGTCCTCTTGGAGCTGACTCAGCATGCCCACTGAACTTGTGTGTCCCCTGAATGACACTGGCATCAACCTCCTATTCTCAATGTCCAAAGGGTCCTAGCTATATCTCCTGGAACACTGTCTACAGGTAAGCAAATAATGGAGGGCAGGGCAGGAAGCAGTGAGGGGAAGCAAACAAAGAGCATATTTAGTGGGTCCCCAGAAGTGAGGTTAGGGATTCCTGCAAGGCCCGATGTGCTGCTGTCCGTTATACCTCAGACTCAGCCCCCTGGTGCTCTAAGGCCTTTCTGTTTCTCTCAGCCCAGTTGTGGAGTAAACACGCTTAGGTCAAGTGGCTGGGATGTGGTGACCCTACCCGCCTGCAGCATCAGCTTTTTCCCGATGCCTGTAGCTTCACTCAGGTGAGCAAAGGTGATCAGAAGTCAATTCTATGTGCCTCTATGTTTATCTAAGTTCAGCATCAAAGACATCATTCAAATACCCCTCTAGGGAGACCGCAGGCACAGGATTTCTCCATTCAGACTCTGGCTGTGTTTCTGCTGTGGGCAAGACTGTACTGGCTGCTCTCCGGTGCAAAGAGGTAGAGCTGGTGATCAGTGTGGGAGTGCGGGCCTAAGGGACTCTCACACCAGGTAGGAAGTGATCTGCTTTGTCAGAGAGAAGGGTTGGGCGGGTAAGGTCATTTTAGGCGAGGAGAAGGATCTAGAAAACCCTCTTGGATAAAGTGTCCTTATAAAGATGAACATAGTACCAGGTCATATTTGACTTGTGTTATTTTAATATTATTTCAAGGATATTAGTGTTGCTTCCTCAACTGGCCTGTGAGTTACTTAAGAGTGAAAGCATCTATTTCTTATATCAATATTTTCAGAGTCTAGAAGAATTTCTTAACAGATGCTTAATAAGCAAATATTGGTCAAAACAAATTTTATCTCAGAAAGGTCAATTCCATTTAATATGTAATCCTCAGCCCATGTAAAGAATGTGCATTTTATGTCTGGGGTGGTTGGGAGATGTTCAAATAATTAATTCAGTCTTTCAAAGTTCTTTTGAGCATCTACTAAATGCCAGAGAGTGTACCCTTATTTTAGGAAGAAAGACAATGAAACAGGAAATTGCTATCCAGTTTGATAAGTGTTATAAAAAGGGACCTGCAGAATTCTATATCCAGAATTCTTGTCTAGTGATGGAAAGAAGTGGTCAGACTGTGATATCTAAGTTGATAAATGAATATGAAAGGGGACATTCAATTCCAGCTATAAACAACATGAAAGCCTGACAAAATATAAAAAACAACTATTTTTAGTCACTGGACAGCAATCAATACAGAACTTAATACTTGAGAGAAGGAAAGCACAGGAGCTAGATCCACATTTGTCCCCAGCTCTCTCTATGGGGGCACTTTATTTTTTGAGCACAGGGTAATAGGGTCCAAACGGAGAGTAGCAGTCTTTCTGGGTGGAGGAAACAATGCTTGGAGCTGGGGTGGCGAAGACTAGGATTTGGTGGGGACAAGCAGAAATAAGAGAGCCACAGTCCCCAAAACTATTAAAAGTCAACCTCAGGTCCTTGGCTGACTCTTAAGCTGGGCATGCGAAGTGTGAGACACTATAGGCTGTCATGGAACAGTACTGGGGGCACAGGTTTTAGAGGCTGTTTAGTGCTTGGGTAGTGTTACTTTACTTCTACACTACCTTAGAAGTAAAGACTGCACCTTGGGGGTAAGACAGAACTAGAAGATATGTAGTCTAACCAAGGTCCAAAATCAGCCATGATAAGAGTTAACAGTTAGGTGATCGTACCAGTATTTAAATGCTTATAAGAACTAAACGGCATTCTTCAAAGGAAGTCAAATACTCTATGACTTTAAGGTGTCATTCATGATGTTAACCAGAATTACCAAAAAATTACTAAACAAAGAATGAAGAAAAAGTAACTAATAATCGTAAGATAAAATGGTTACTAGAAGAAGGTCCAGAAATGATCCAGATATTATAGTTAGCTAACAAGGAGTTTGAAATAACTTTGATTGTTATGTTAAAAAATAGAGAAAAAGACATTTAGGAAACAGATTATTTTAACAAAATTAGAATCTGTAAAAAAGAAGCAAGTGGAAATTTAGGAACTTCATGTTAGACATCTATAATTAAGATACTACACTGGATGTATTTAACTGTACAATATACCTCATGCTCATAGAAAACTCCTGAGAATATGTTAACAAATAGAGTCATATATATGTATCTGTTTTTTAAATTTGAGATGAATCATAAGCAAGTGAAAAATCAAACTTCTAGGAGAAAACAGAGGAGACTATCTTCATGCCTCTTGGGAAAGGCAAAGATTTCTGAGCTAGGACACATAAAAAGCAGTAACCATAGAAAAGATTGATAAATTACGCTTTTATCAAAGCTAAGAACTTCTGTTCATGAAAAGATACCATTAACAGAATGAAAAGGCAAACCACAGACCAGGAGGAGTTATTTACAATGCTTCTTTCTCACAAAGGATTTTGTGCATAGAATATATTTTTAAGAGTCCTGTAAACCAAGAAGAAAGACACACAACACAGTCTAAAAAATGCAAGTCTCACTTACACTCTTCACATGATAGGCAACTTCAAAAAACCAAAACAGCCAATAAATTTATAGAAAGTTACTCAACATCATTAGTCTTTAGAGAAATTAATGAGATGCCACCACACACACACAAAGCCTGATAATACCCAGTGTTAGTGAGGATGTGGAGCAATTGGAACTTTCTTATGTTATCAGTAAAGTTTAATCATTAAAAAAAAAAAAGGAGCTTGACAGATCTACTAAAGCTCAACAAAGTCCTGCTTTTTAACTCAGCAATTCTACTCCCGTGTATATGCCCAATAAAAATGAGCACATATATCCATCAAAAGACAAATGTACAGATGTTAATAGCATCTCTATTAGGAATAACCAAAAATGGGAACAATCCAAATATTCATCAACAGAACAAAGAGTAAAAACATTGTGGTTGGTACATATATGTAAATCAAGCCATCATGCTGCACATTTAAATGTATACAGTGATGTATGTTAATATAGCTCAATAAAACTGAAAAAAAGTGATATATTGCTACAGTGGAATATTATACTCCTACAAAGAAGCATACAGCGTGAGACATTAAACAATATGTTCAAAGATATGTTAAGTAAAACAGGTCAAAAACACCAAGACATATGATAGTAAAACTATCGAGAATTCAAGACAAGGAAAATATATTGAAAATGATGAGGACAAAGAAACAAATAACCTACAAAGGAAACCCAATCAGGCTGACATCAGATTTCTCTGAAGAAACATTAAAGGCAAGAAGAGAATGGAAAGACATATGTAATATACTACATAACAACAAATGTCAACCAAAAATACTCTACCCAGCAAAGCTCTCCTTCCTCTATGAAAAAAGAATATGGACCTTCTCTGACAAACAGAAACTACAGAAATTCATCGCTACCAAACCCCCACTCCAAAACTTACTACAAGAAACCATGAAGACAAAACCAACAGAGGAAAGACCAGGAAATACGGAATTAGGTAAGGACTAG
>PVIJ01022727.1:0-15531 GCA_004024925.1 Scalopus aquaticus
GGCAGGGGGCAGGGGGCTGGGGCAGGGAGGACTGAGAGAAGAAACGTCCCCGTGGCCACTCTCTCCAAGGCACACACTGAGCTCTGAGGACACTGGGTTCTCATGAAAGCTCCACCCGGTGGGCATGGGGAGTGTCCACTCGCAGGTTGAGAAAACGGTGACTCAGAGGTAAGGCGAAGGGAGGGCTTCCTGGAGGAGGTGAAATTCCCGTTGCAAGGTGAGTAAGACAGGAAGGAGGCGAGAATCCAGGAAGTCTTCTTAGCCAGGGTGGAAATTCAGAGACAGGTGGTGGAGACGGATGGATGGGGGAAGGTGGTTAAGGTGAAAGGTGGTTAAATTGTGGCTAAAGTCATGGTCTTTGGGGCCAGACAGATGAAGGTTTGAACTCAGGCTCTTCCTATACCTGCTGTGTGACCTTGGGGAAATGACTTAACCTCTCTGAGCCCTACTTCTTTGTCTTTAAATATGCATTAATGATGCCTTCCTCGCAGGATCTTGGTGAGCATGACACGGGGTGATAAATGTGAAGTCTTGGCCCCAGGATGTGGCACAGGGTAGATATGGGATAATATCAGGGTCTCAGGACTGTCCCGGGCAAGTCTGACACCACGAGTGGTCCCTGAGGAACCTGAGTTTATGGAGTTCTGTGGTCCTCATGGCAGCGGGTGGCGTCTGCACAGCCAAGGGTGTGGGCATTATCAGCCCATGACCAGAAGGGGCCACAGTCACCCTAGGCCTCGGACCTGCCTCTGGTCCCAGGTCACTGGTTCTTGGGGGTTGGAGACAGCAATGACAGTGTGGGGGTGGCCACGAGGACAGTGGGGGTGGTGACAAGTGAGCACCATGGTGAGGTCATGCAGACCCCTCCCCCACCTCCCTCACCCTCTTTATTAAACTAAATAAACCAAAAGCCTAACACTGGCTGGGCATCGTGGGCACTGTTCTGCAAGCTTGGCACGTACTATAGTGGTAACGTGTCTTCCCCACTTTATGGATGCGGCACCTGAGGCTCAGAGAGGCAAAGCGACTTGCTCGAGATCACACAGCTGTAAGGAGCAGTCCAAGATTCTAACCTAGTCTGCCGGACAGCAGGACCCATACACTTCATCTCCATAGCTGCCTCCCAGCCCCTGGTCCATCCAGGACTCCACCCAACACTGCTTAGATCTAGCACCAGGCTGTAGAGAGTTTCTCTGCAGTCAGTAGATCCCAAGAGACAGGCTGACTGGCTTCCTAGAGAGGGCGCTCCCAAGGCTGCTGCCTTTTCACAAAGCCACTTCAGGAAAGCCGGAGGGTCTGACTGGGAAGAACCTGCCTGCAGAAGCCAGGTGGTTTGGGCTCAAATCCACCCTCTGCCTATTTACTGCTGTGTGTCCCTGGGCAAGATGCCTAAGTTCTCTGGGCCTTCTGTGGGAAAATGGAGTTCATGATAATGCCTGGCTCCAGAGAACTTAAGCTTTAAGTGCTTTTTAAGGTTTGTGTTTGTTTTTTTTTTTTAAGATTTATTTATTTATGCATACAAGCCGGGGTATAGACCAGAGGTGTGGGGCGGTGAGAGGGTTCACTAGAAACAGAGCAGGGAGCAGAACAGGCAGATCAGAAACACACTGCTGAGGGGAGCAGCGGGCGAGGCAGGAGAGGTCTGCCGCTCCATGTGGGACTCTCCCCGGGTGCAGCTCCACAGCTGCAGCACCTGACCGCTGTGCCACGGGGGAGGCCCGCCTTTGAAGGTTTGTAATGTTGCCTGGCAGATGGCAAGTGCCGGACAGGACTGTCTCGGTTGGTCACAGCATCAAACACCAGCACCTGTGACTCTGGAAGGCCATTGAGACCCCAGCCATCAGCAGAGGTGTCCCCCCTCACTTTCGAAATGTTTTGTCCACACTCCACCCACCAGGAGTCCTGCTTGCCCGCTTCCAGTCCTCTGTACACCCTACAATGTCCAAGAGGTCAGTGGGCCAGAAGACACCCTGGGAATCCCAGGGAACCCCAAAAGCAAGGCGGCCTGCTGATTTGGAAGCCTGCCAGGGGTCTACCCTCCCAGAGCCAGTGGGGTCCAGCTACCCGGCCTGGGGTGGCTGCTGGTTCTGCATACTGCTGACCACTATGTGCGGACATGGTCCTGGCACCAGCTGCCAGCTGGAGTGAGGTCCCTGCCCTTATGGCGCTGGCACCACAGCAGCAATGGGCAGTAAATAAATACACCTGGATGTGGTGAGTATGATGAAGAGAAAATGGGCAGAAAGGGGGAAGAGGAAGAGGGAGGAAGGGGGGCTGTTTTGAAACAGAAGACGGCAGGACCCATCAGAGAAAACAACGAAAGTCTAGCCCTTTGTTCCTCCACTAAGCCTGCGCTGTAAAGGAATTGGCACAACCACCCAGACTGAATGAATATAGAAGATGGGACCTTCACAGGAGCTGGGATCTCGAGAACCCCTCCTGGGAACCTCCCTCAACCAGGGTAAGCGGGGAGCAGCTGGGCTCCGCCTTCAGCCTTGCTCCTCCCCCACTGCCTGGCTCCACCCAGGATGAAGCCGCGCCCCCACCCGCCCCCTCCTTTTTAGTCTTCTGCTGTAAAATGGGGCCACAACCGCATAACCCCACCTGGTAGAGTGACAGACCAGGTCCAGGGCGGTAGTCTAGGAAACCTCAGCACATCCGCCCCCAGTCACTGACGGCTATTCAGCAACATTGCTGAGCGCCTGCTGCATACACTTTGGTGCTCAGCTGAGCCCGGACGGGGGGGGGGGGACACCTTCCTCCCCACCCCACCCCCCCACCCCGCTCTGCCACCCACTTTTGTGAACAGGGCCTCAGTGGGACCGAGGCGCCGGGCCTCGGCCCCTGGCACAAGGCCCCAGGCAGGAAGGGCTCGCGGCGCCTTTAAGGGAGGCCCCAGCTGGGCGCCTGGACACGGAGCAGGACGAGGCAAGGTGGCGGCGGGCTGGCCAGATGCGCCGGAGCGGGGCCTCGTTATGTATTCATGAGCTGTGAGGAAAAGAAATAAAAGGATTCATTATCGCCCAAACTGTTACTAATGACATGTACCTGGGGCCCCAGCACCTCTGGAAATCTAATGCGACACACTCGGAGAGAAAATGCATTCCCGGGCTCTGCGCCTCGGCGATGGAAAATGTCCCCTCCCCGCCCTTCTTCATTGCCATTCACTGGGGCGACATTTACAATTCTTCTGCCATTATGTCCGACCAGGGCCTCTGAGCCTCTGTCACGACCTGCACATTAGCTGAAAATTGGAAATTCCACAGCGTGGCCGTGGCCGTGGTGGGTGGGACGCAGGGGGGTGCGGGAACCGGAGGCGCACTCGGCTGAGAAGGGACCAGGGGGCAGGAGCGCAGGGACAAGGGAAGGGACAGTGCTGCTGACCGTCAGGGCTGTGCTGACCCCGATTCACCCCGAACCTGGTACCCCAACACACCAAGCCCATTTCTGGGGGTGTCCAGCTCCCCTGAAAACCCAAGGTGCTGACTGCACCGCTTTTGCATCTTTGCCCTAGCTCTCCCTCCCACCCGCACCCTGCGGAGAATCCCTCTGCCTCTCGCAGAACAATCCCGAAGCTTTGTTCCCTTTGCAGGCTCACTGAACACATCAATAACACTCTGCAGGACTGGCTGGTCCAGACCTCCTAGAAGACAGACTGTGGCGCCTGCCTGGGCATCACAAAAGCGAGGTCTTCACCCCCTTTGCCAGCATCCCTGGAAGTGGGTTGTTCTGACCCGGGTTTTACAGAGCAGAAAACCCAGGCTGGGAGGTGGGGACTTGCCCAAAGTCACACACCAGGGAGGGTCAGGGAGGGGATTTGAAGCCCACGCTGGAGTACTCCCAGGACCAGAGCCTGCCCAGGCACCACGTGGGAGCATCAAGTTCAAGGCTCAGTGCCACCAAGACATCTTCTCAGCAGAACTCAGCCCTCTGTGACCACACCCTGGAGTGACAAGGTGGGGGTCCCCAGTGACAGCCAAGGGCTTCAATAATGCATCTTCGCAGGAAAAGATGCAGCTGCCGGTCCGACTGCTGTGCTCGGGGGTGGGGGGGGCAGGTGCCCATCACTGTGCTTTCTACCCCCCTGCAGGTTTGGCAACCACTTGGTGCACAGTTAAGCCTGTGGAATAGACACCTGTCCTGAGTGGCTTTAGGGGCAGACCCAGGAAGACTGTTTGGGTCCTATAAGGAAGAGATTTGAGTAGGAATGACAGACAACATATGGTTTTTCAAATAAACAATAAGTAATGTTTTAGTATAAATATGTCCACAAAATGTTGCTTATCTGAAATTCAAATTGGCTGGGAGTTTTGTGTGTTTATTTGCTAAATCTGGCAGCCCTAGCTTTGAGATACCCCACAGGGGGCCTAGCTTTGAGATAACCCCTGTTACTCCTACAGGGAACCTGAGGGAAACAGAGTCATTGATCCAAACCACTGGGTCCAAGTTCTTAGAAACATCAGCTGAAGTATCTATTTCCCACATCTCCTAAGGCTGGTGTGATCACATACATAAATTCTGGTCAGTGTGATATAAGAGATATAGGACCCTTCTAGGTCGTGCTTTAAAAGGACAAACACTTCTCTCCCCCTTTTCAAGTTCCTACTTGCTGGGTGGCAGATGAGATTGTCGGAGCTGCAGCACTCACACTGAACACAAGAAGCCATCCCCCTATGTCCAATTTGCAGGAAGCCAGCTGCCAGGAAGCTAAACAAGAACTTTTTATCGGTTGGTCCCAAGTAGCCAGAACCTGATTAATACCTGACAGCTCATTTTCATCCCTACCTCCAATTTAGGACCCACCAGAGAAACCCAAACATGTACCCTGGCCAATCACATAGGACACCCTGCTTCTAGTTAGCACACCTGCAGCTCCCCAACAGCCTCCAATGAGGATACTCCAAAGCCTGCCCTTTTTCAGCTCTACAACTATCCCCTCCTCTGCCAGCCTTTGAGTGTCCCAAAACACACGTGACAGTGACTGCCTCCAAGGCTATAGAATACTCAGAATAAATACTTTCACTTTCCCCACTTGGTTGGTCTCATTTATTTCTAGAATGTAGGAGCTTGTCAGGTGGCACAGTGGGGGAGAGAAGAAGGCAGAATGTGTTGAGTCCTGGAGGTGTGAAATTAACCAGCAGTGAGAATGGGGACATTACAAGAACTGAGAAGGTGGGAGAAAGCCAAGAAAACTCCTACGCAGCCGACAACGCCCAGTTCAAGAGGTCTCCTCTGCATACACAGAATCAGAAATACTCCTGGACCTGCTTAGCCAGTGCTCCCCGTGGAACCCGAGAGCAGTTTGCTCACCAGGTGAGAGAGGTGGGGGTCGGCACCCCCAGATCCTGCTCTGAGCCTCTGTCTGGCGCTGTACCCCCACCCTGAGGCCCCTCTCCTCTCACATGTCAGCTGCAGCATCTCCACTGAGGTGCCCTCCGTGGCTATACTAATGGGCACAGACTGGCAGCACGTTCTGATCTAATCAAAGCTGGAGACAGGATCCCCTGCTGCCGAGGCTTGTACTGCCCGAGGCCCAGGACGCTCAGATTAATTCACAGGATGTCACAGACGCTGTTCTGCTGTGTTTGTCATCTTCAGCAGCCAGGTGTGAGGGTTCCCAGGCCCCCGAGGCTTCACACCCCCGCCCCCTGCCGCCACCACCTTCACCTTCAGCTAAAACTTGCCCAGCTCAGACGAGGAGCCTGGGACAGGACCCTTATTCAAACATCTGAACTTGGGATGGAGACCGCGGTGGACAGAGACAATGCCAGCCTGGGCAGCAGATATGGGTTGAGTCAGGGCCAGTCCAGGGGGACATTAAATTGTCCAGAGTGCCACCCTCCCCTATCCCGCCAGTTCTCCTGTAATCTTCAAGTCAGCAAGTGTTGTCTGATCACATACGTGTGCCAAGGACTGGGGAGGCCACTATGAGACCTGGGTCCTGCCTACAGGTAGTCAAAGTTCTCTGGGCCTCAGTTTCCTCATCTGTAGAATGGGCTTCCAAGGCCTCTGTGGATGGCTTCACGGGGCAACTGTGAGGGTCCTGGGAAGTTATTAAGAGGCCACAATGGGGGGAGGTCTGGGTTCGCGTCCCAGGCAGCCGCCTTCTAGCCCTGGGTCTTGGGGCAGATCACTGCCCCTCCTGAGCCTGTCTGCTCAGCTGCAATTAAAGTGAGAATAATCCAAATAAGAGCTGTCTGTCCAGCTTACTATCCTCCAGGCACTATTTGAAGTACTTTATAGGTATGAATCAATCTAAGCCTCCCCCGCGTTTTACAGATGAAAGAAGCTGATTCACAAGAGTCCCAAGAACAAGCTCAAGGTCACACAGCAGTAGGTGCTGGACCAGGCACAAAGCCCAGAGTCTGCCACCCCTTGGTGCTCCCCCGCTTCTCAATGCCAGTGGGGTCTCAGGCGGATGAGCAACTTGGCTCGGATGAGCTCCAGCCAAAGGCGTCTCCAGTGCTCCCTTGATCCTCTGCAACAGGTCTGATTTCCTTGATAAACTTCTTGGCATGAGTTTTTGTGTTTGTTGGTGGTTTTTTAAAATCAGAGAGGAGTCTTCCCTGGATAAGTGCTCTGCCTCCCCCAACAGGCGCTGCATCCCCGAGGCGGGTGATATGTCTCTCTCATCAGACAAGGGGCTCTCCCCACTCAGGAGCCAATTCTCTCCATTTGTGGAGTCCAGGATGAGGACTCCCCCAGTTCTGCACCTGCCTGTCCTTAATCTCCCCAATTCCCATGCCATTCCTGCAGACATCTGGTCTACCTTTTCAGAGGCCCCACCTGCCGGATGACCTTCACCAGCCGCCCTGGAGAAATGAAACACCCTTTCCTAAATTACTGCCGGAGCTGGCTGAATGCAAGAAACCCTGAGCTGAGGGCACTGGCTGCGAAAGTGCTAAGAGTTCATTCAATTAGCCAGGGTGTGTGAAGCAGGCTTCCTGGACTTTCCACACCTAGCTCCCAGATGAAATCCCAGCTTCTCCTTCCACCCCCACACACCGTTTGCATTTTTGCAAAAGCTGAGGCTTGGAAGACTGAGGAAGTCCAGTCCCTGAGGATAGCGCCCAACAGGTCAGCAAGTCTGGATTTGAACCCAGGATTTCTGGCTCCGCTTCCAAGTTTGCTGCTTCCTCTCCCTGAAATGCCCTCCCCCCAGATCCTCACTTGGCTCCCTCCTTCGCACCCTTCAGGTCTCAGCTATGCCACCTTCCCGAGCACATCATCTCAAGCACAGCCCCAGCCCCAGCCCAGAAGTTTGCATCTGCTTCCTGCTTTATTTTCCAAGCGCACTGGTCACAGGCAACCTGGTCTTGTCTACGCAGCTGGCTTTGCTATTAGACTCCCAGCTCCACGAAGGCAGGGGCTGTCCGCTCTCCCTCCGGCTTGACCACAGCCATATTGTCCGCTGGCAGTTGCCCCAACAACTCTTTCTGGACTGAATGAAGGAGGACCCATCGTGGGGTGAAGGTGGTTGCTTACAAAACTCAACAGGGTGGGAAGGTCCGTGGGGAAGACCCTGCTGCCTGGGACCTGGCCTCAGCTTCTGTGGCGGGGGCAGGGGCCACCAGGGGGACCAGCACTGCAGGCTGCTCCGTCCACAGCCCAGCTGTGGCTGCAGCCGCCTCTGATTAGACCCCAATTAACAGGGAGGCCTTTCAGCCATCAGTTTCCATTAGTCACTCAGATTTTAGCTGTAAAGTCTGGCTGGTGGCCAAGAGGGTAGCTCCGGAGGGGGGGGGGAGGTGGCCTAGGAGCTCTCAGTTCTGTGACCTTCCGGGGTCTGATGGAGAGACCGGGGAGGGGAACAGAAGCTGGGGGCTAAGGGGAGTCCCTGTTGCTTCTGCCCTGCCACAGGGCCGGGAGTTCACGCAAGCGCCTTCTTCATCTAGTTCTGGGTCTGCCTCCACCAGCTGTGTGACCTTGGGCTGGTCACTTGCCTTCTCAGGGCCTCATGACCTTGACTGCCAAGTGAGGGGATTGGACATTTTAGGGGCTCTCCTAGACTCGGGATTCTGAGGTTGCAGGGGGCTGTGATGTGTACACTTTGATTCTCCCTGTTTCGCAGCTGTTGGTCCTTAATTTTAATTAAAGAACCTTCCTTTAGAGGGTTTTTATGAAGGTTAAATTAGATTTTTGCATAGTGCTTGGCACATAGCAGATGCCCAACAAATCAGTGTTTACTGTCACCATCATCATCGTGAACTTGGAGACATTTAGGGGCCTTCACTGTCTCTCTGCCCCTTTTCCCATCACCCTGACCCAGCTACAATGTTGCAGCCAGAGGCAAAATCACCCCAAGTCTTGTTTCTCACTTCTGGGGATAGGAAGTGGGGAGGGAACTCACAGGACAGTTTGGTGAAATGTAGCAAAGTCTTTCAACCATCTACAAATCCTTCATTCAGGACTCCAATTTCTAGAAATCTGTTCCAGGGCAGCGATGTGCTATGTGGACCATGATTTACCCACAAAGATGCCCATCACAGACTTATTTCTCAGGGAAAATCAGAGGAAGTTGGAATTAAACATAAAAAGGGGTGAGGATGCCACTGTAAGTGATGTTTATGGAGAGTTTGCAGTAACACAGCATTAGAGCCAACAAACATTAAAGTTGGGTAAAAAGTCGCGTTCAGAATGACAAATAAGCACATTCAACATCACCAGTCATTCAGGAAATGCAAATTACAACCACGGTGAGCAGTCAGTACAAGCCTGTTAGAATGGCTGACATTAAAGACAAAGCCAAATGTTGGTAGAGATGAGGAGAGGCTGGCTATCTTGTACATGACTGATGAGAATGTGAAACAGTAGTTACTTTGGAATAGTTTGGAGGTCCCTTAAAAAAACTAAACAAACACAGACGGCCCAGGCATTTATCCGCGACATGGAAATCAACATGCAGATGAAAACCTGTACATGAATATCCTTGGAAGTTCCTAGCCAAAAGTTTAAAACAAGTAAAAAGTCCTTTGATAGGTGAGTGGTTCAACAAACAGTGGGACATCCCTGTTGTGGAACACTACGCAACACTGAAAAAGGAGCAAACTAGTGATATACAACTGCACAACATGTTAATTTCCTGGCGATCATATTGAATTAGAGTCGTGCAAGATGTCACCTTTGGGATGAGTGGGAAGGGTACAGAACCCCTCTGTACCATCTTAGCAACTTCCTGTGAATCTACAATTGCTTCCAAATTGAAATTACAAAGCAGGATTCAGACGTACCTACAACAAGTTCCCTTTGACAGACTATTAGCCGTGGGTAGAGGGCCCCCCCATAGTAACGCCCCCGGAAGTGTGTCGAGCTCTGACCATGCGCTGCAGGGAGGCAGGAGGTGCTTTCCTGACCTCACCTCCCTTGAGCCCCAGTCTCCCACAATGTTGGCAGGGATCGGCACCCACTGACAGAAGAGGAAACTGACTCTGGGGATCTGTGTGCCTGTTCTCGGGGCAGAATGGAGATCTGCACCCAGAATATCTGGTCCGACAACGCCCCACGGCCTCCACTTTGGTCGCTGGGTGGTGGTGTTTATTTTCCCCTCTCTATGTCTCTCGATTTTCTCTAATAAGCATGTCTTACTGTAATAATCAGAAGGAAAAATAAGCAAACACTAGAAAGTGTTCCTTGGTGGGGTGCCTGTTTGTTCTGGAGCCGGAGGCACCACAAGTCTACAATTTCTGTCTCAAAGACACTTTATCCTGGATGTGGGGCGACAGGACCAGCCCCGGGGGCTCTGGACTGTTTTCTGCCCACCCCATCGTAGACAGCAGGGTCTGCAGTCAGACCTCGGTCTGCTCCACACCCAGTAGGAGCCCTTGGGTAAGGTTCTACACCGGGAGCCTCAGTTCCCTCATCTGCAAAATGGGGATTAGTAACACTTAGCACTCCCTGGGGGCATTTTGAAGACCACCGGCATAAGGCACAAAGATCCAGCGATTTCACAGTGGCGCGCCCAAGCCAGCGCATTCAGTCATTCGAAAAGCGGAGTGCAGGTTCCACAAGCTGCCCAGGCCGCCCCAGCACAGAGGGGTAGGATCAGCCTCGCAAACAGCGTCACGGGTTGTCTCCGACTAGCTGGCCGCAGCCCTGTTCATCCAGACGGGGCGCGGTGCCTCGGGAACTGGCCGGACCTGGGCGGAACCCAGCCTCCCTGGGAATGCAGACCCCAAGGACAAGGAGAATGCTTCTCCACAGCCCGCAAGCTCGAAAGACCCCAGAAGACCCTGATTCACCCGCTGGTTTTCCACACCGAGAATCAATTTTCAGGGGTGTTTCCCAGAAGTGGTCTGGACTCTCTGGTGTCGTTATTCATCCCGCCCTGGCCGCCGGCCGCCTCCGGGCCAAACCCTCTCCACCCTCACCGCCTCCGCAGGCAGGGCCTCTGTCGTGACTGAGATGGAGGGCAGCTGGGGCCGGTTCCCGTAAATCCCCCACCGTGGGTCCGGATGCCAGCACCCCACCCGTCCACCCCATATTCTGGACATCACCAGCTGAGGTCCTTGGCAAGGGTGGGCCAGGAATGTCACAGTGGGGCCAGGGTAGCCTTTCCCAGGCCGGGGCTTAGAGGAAAGGGGTCCAGGCCAAGTGGCCGGAGCTGGGGGGGGTGGGGGACTTCCTGCCCCCCAGGAGGAGAGGAGGCGGCTGCCAGCTTCCCATGCCCGTCAGCTTGCAGATGTCCGGGGAGCGCTGGAAGAAGTACAAGGATGGAGGCTGGGAGACGGGGATCCGCCCAGGAGCGTGGGGACAAGAGTCTGGAGAAGCTGCTGGGCGCTCTGGGAACAGCTGGGACACAAGGCACAGGCGGCTCTGTCGCTGCCCTGCTGTGCCGTCCAGCTCCCTCCAGTTGCTCGCTGGGTCTCCAGTCTCCATGGCAACCCAAGAGGCTGGGCGAGATGGCTGTATTTGGGGTAGGTGCTGAGCCCCGACTGTGAGCTGGGCCCTGTCCCCATGTCCAGGAGCACGTGGGAAAGGCAGACATCAGATGCCACCAGCGAGGACTGTGGGACAGAGCAGAGCAAGGCCCCGGGGGAAGGGGAGGTGGGAGTGAAGGGATGCAGGAGATCCCTGCGGGACGGGGTGGGCTTCCCCAAGGATGCAAAGCCCCGGGGAATAGAAGCTGGCCTGGAGTCCAGAGGAAGCGGCATGGGTGGGCAGGCCCTGAGGCCTTCCAGGGCAGATGGGCCAGGAGCAGCTGGTCGGCGGTGAGGCTCAAGGCCGCCGTGGGCTGGACACAGCAACCCCACAGGCCAGTAAAGATTTTCAGAGTGACCAGTAGCTACTGAAGACGGTGATAAGATCTGCCATTGAGAGTTCCTACCCAGAGCCCAAATGCCTAAAAGAGGTGTCTGAAGTTGATGCCCTTCCCATTCCCAGAGATGCCTCAGCGGACCCTGAGGCTCTGAGGAAACTAGTTTGGGAATCGCTGGGCTGCACACACTAAGGCCCTTCCCGGACTGGTTTTACAGGTTCTGTGAGGCTTTTGGGACATCCCTAGTGGCCCTCTGGCCCACACTAACACCCACCCCACCCCAGGGAGGCACCTCACCTGCCCTCAGGCCTAAGCCTTCACCCACCACCTCAGAAGGCGGGAGCTGGGGACGTGAGGGTGGTGGCACAAGCAAAGCGCATTCCTTCAATTCTCCAACGCTCCTGCCTTCCTCCCTCACTTCCCAGAGCCCGGGCTGCCAGTCCCACGGGCCTGCTGCTCAGCTCGCCAGCCTACGAGCTCCCTGAAAAAAGCGGTGGTGATTCATCTCTGCATTCATTCATTCATTCATTCACTCGTTCGTTCAACGGGTGCTGCCAATACTGTGGTGAGCACATTGGGTGCATTCTCTGCCCCCGAGAACCCGTGGTCTAAACTACCCTGCTCTTATCACGCAACTTTAGAGGCCACCCAGGGCTGGACCCAGCCTTTGATGCTTGAGAACTAAGACGTGGACAGACACGGGGACGGAGGCGAACACAAGGCGGGGTGCGGGAGGGGAAGCGCTGGTGGGGAGGCGCTGGGAGCCTGCCTTCCCTGGGCTCATCCCACCACACGTGGTCTCCTCTTTTTCTTTCTGACCCTACCAGACACCCTGATCCCCTCCCAGCTCAGCCAAACTATGGGCAAAAGGCTTTTTCAGTTCAGGCTGAAGTTTTCCCAAAAAAAAGAAGAAGAAAAGTCAGAGGCCAAAGCATACAGGCGTGTTTGCAGGGACGGTCTGCTCTGGGGAAGTCTGGCTGGAGCAGCAGAGACGTTATCAGCATGTTTCAGCCAGCTTGGCGCCCCCAAAACAACAGCACCCCCCAGCCCACCACCACCAGGGACAATAATCATGGAAGCAGCACCAGCAAAACAACAGGGAAAAATGAGCGCCAACACCAATATTAACATTGCCATTCCCAGTGAGAATAAAGCACAACACTAATAACCCCCACCTTACCAATAGTAACAACACGACCGACAATTAGATGCAGCCCCTACTCCAACCCCAGCACCGCCGGTAAGTACAGCAACACCACTACCGTCACCACCAGTAACAGCATCGACACCAACATGAACCACTTCCCTGCTGTCAGTACTACAGCGCAATAAATTCTACTCAAAGGGGTCCCATGTCCCCTTGTCCCTTTCTCTCGCCCTCCCTCTGACCCTCAGAGCCCTCACTCGGTTCAATGACTAGTTTTTGAAAGTGTTTTGTTATTGAATCATCTGTATGTGAAAACATTCCAACTTGCGTGGCTGCACCTAATTCTCTCAAATTCCCTCCATTTTATCGCAAGTGGCTGCATTTCATCCTTTTTCGTGGGTGTATAATACTTCACAGTGTGGAGACACCCCATCTTCTTGAGCCAGTCGTCTGTCAATGGGCATTCAGGATGCTCCCATGTCTGACTGCTTGTAAATAACACTGCTACGAACATTGTGGGACATGTGGGGCTTTGTGTCGGTGGGTTTATAGTTTGTGGATGCCCACGAGGGGGCTTTCTGGGTTGTACAGTGTTTCCATTTTTAGTTTTTTAAGGTAAATCCAGGTTGCTTTCCATACTGGTTGTACCAGTTCACATTCCAGTCCAGAGACTCAAGGGTCCTTTTCTCTACCTCCTCTGCAGCACTTGGGGGACCAATGATGATGTAAACGCCTACATCATCACCACCAACACCATCACCACGAACTCCAACAGTAACAAGAGTACTAAGAGCGTTACCAACACTACCACATCCCCAACACCCACAGCAGCCACCAGACGTCTCTCAACCCACCCCGCTTCCACACTGAGAGCAAAACCAGCGGTGCCACCAGCATCAGCGACATGACATCCCTCCCAGCGTCACCACTACCACTGTGCCTGGCACTGTCACATGAGTTCAACCAAGGATCACCCTAGTCCCTTGCCGCAGCTACTGTCATCTTTAAAGAAAGTGGAGCCTCAGAAAAGTGGACCCCAGGGTGCCAGAACCCAGGTGCTGGCCCCTGATGCCCAACCCAGTGCTCGTCCACTGTCCCACGGCCTGGAGACCTGCCCTGAGCCTCGCTCCTGGCGCTCCATGAGGTTGGCCTGCCCTCTCTTCTGGCTCTTGCTGACTGTGAGGCCTTAGGTGAGTCTGCACATCTCAGGGGCTTCCCTTCCCACCTGTCAAAAAGGACAGTAAGTCATCGCCTCCCCGAGTGGCCAGCTGACTCCCGAGTTGCGCATGTCCATCATCAGGCAGGGCACCCAGCAGGCACGGCGTGGGGAGCAGCTGTTATTGTTATTAAGGTTGGCAAGAAAAAAGAATGTTCTCATTCTGTAGATTGGGACCCAAAGTATTCACATGGTGTTGGTAGCAACAATCACGATAACAGCGAGGGCTACTGGGCTCACTGCGTTGCCAGGCGTTGTCCTGGGTGCAGCTGATGAGGAAACCGAGGCTCAGAGATGGTCCACCAGGAAGAGGAGGAGGCGGGATTGGAACCCGGGTAGTCAGGCTCGGCCTTGCTCACTGGTCCACATCCTCCCTGGTAATATAATTAGCATCTAAGAAGCATTCACTACATACTGGTGCTTCTCTATATTAGCCCTAATCTATACAATACCTTGCAGAGCAGATCATGCTGACCCTGAGATGAACTTGAACTTGGGTTCTCCCCTTTGGCCAACTCCAGAGTGGAATGCTTGTTGCACCAAGGGGTCCTACTTCCCTGCCACCACACCCTGGGACCTTGGACCTCCCCCCGCCATGGTAGGTCTATGCCAGAGGTTGTTCAGACACAGAGGTTGTTCAGGCTCAGAGGCTGGCAGATTCCAGACCTGCCTCCCTGGCTCCCAATGGCCCCTCCACACTTTCACAGCCCTAGGGGAGCCCCAGGGACCAGGTTGGTTTTTGGCATCCTGGAGAGCAGCTGCCCAGGCACAGGGTTTTGTCTTTCCAGGCTGGATGGGAGAATCCTACCCCCCTCCTGAGTTCTTGTTCCCAGAGAAAGACCTTGGCAGGACCCCTGATCCTCTCTCCTTCCCTGGGACGGATGGCTTCCAGCTGCCTGCCGCCAGCCTGGGAAAATTCCTAGGAACTCTGCAGGTCCCGGCATCTCTGAAACCTGAGTGCCCCCCCGCCCCAACCCTGGCCCTCTCTTCCGTCCCACCCAGGGCTCCCTCAGGCACCACTTTTCTTCAACGCCTCCCCTTGTTTTCCCAGCTAGTCCCCAATTAGAGCAAGCACTGAAATGGAGCAAAATCAACCAGGGAGGGGCTGCACACAAATTCTCAGTCATTGATCACCCAGCACATGCCAGGTGCAGGCTGGGCACCTTTCAAGTGGTGACTCAGCCCTCCCAGCATGCTGCGAGTTAGACCTTTTACAAACAGGGAAACTGAGGCTCAGAGAGGTGTCGCTACTCCCACCAAGGATGAACAGTCCATCGGGCTGTGGCTTGGGTAGCCTTGGGCCCGCTGCCCCTCGCCTGTGCAACTCCCTCATTTCAAAGGTGGAGTAACTGAAGTAAGCCCGAGGACGTGCCTGCCAAGGAGGCTGTGCCAGGAGCACGAGGCTGGACGTGGGCTCAGCGTGTCTGACACACCTGGGCCTTGCTTGAGCTCATTGCCTTCTAGTTGAAACAGATTTCTGGCCTCCTCTCCCTCGGCCTCACCATCCATCTTAAATCTCTCCATTGCCTTGAGAGCAGAGCGGGCCTCTGTGGCCTGCAGGCCGCAGAGAGGCCCCTCAGCGGGGTCAGTGCAGCGCATGGCTCTTTGGGACCAGGGTCCTGCCCCTACGCCCAGCCCAAACCGCCCACTGCACACCTCACACCAGGGCCCCCAAACACGCCTGCCCTGCCTTGGGGTGCTCCCTTGCCCAACTTGCTCTTCCCTCCCTGCCTCCTCCCAGGCCAAGGCTGGTGCCTTCCTCTCTGGGGACACTCCAGGACCTGCCACCCCTTCTGGGAGGAGACGGTGAGGTGCTGTAGCCGGAGGTCTGGGCCTGGACAGCCCCTCAGCCTGTGTCTTGCCACCCTGGGCAATGCCTGCAAGTTAGCCCTGAGCCTGAGACCATGATGGAGG
>PVIJ01022728.1:0-15532 GCA_004024925.1 Scalopus aquaticus
TGTTGTTGGGAATGTAGGCTGGTGCAACCCCTATGGAAAATAGCATAGAGGTTTCTCAAAGATTAAAAATGGAGTAACCATGACCCAGCAATTCCATTCCTAAGTATCTAAAGGGATAGATGTTCTCCTATATTCATTGCAGCCCTATTTACAATAGTTAAGTTACAGAAACAGACCAAGTGCCTAGGGATAAAGGAGCGATCAGGAAAAAGTGATGTGTACACACACGCACACCCAAAAACACACACAGAGGAATACTACTCAGCTATAAAAAAGGATAAACACTTGACATTTGCAGCAATATGGATGGAAATGGGGAAGATAATGCTCAGCAAAAAAAGTCAGAAGAAACACAAATATCAGATGGTCTCACTCATAAGAGGAAATAAAACAAAGGATCAGTGAAAACGAAACCAACAATAAACTCTTTGACAACTGATTGCAAACATGAGGTAACCAGAGAAGGAAGGTAGTGGGATGGAAGTAGGCGAGGTATCAAGCCCACTGGAACATCGATAAAGAGTTACTGGGGCACTGGTGGTGGGCAGGATATGAAAATATACATTTGTAGAGGCTTAAATCTATAACACACAAAGCAGATACAATAATGTAAACCCACTTTATCGCAATAAATATAATGTGGAAAAAAATTTAAATAAAATTCCAGTGAGATTTGTAAGAGAACTTTAACCTATTCTGAAACAAATGCACAGCAGTGTTCAAGATTAACCAAAATAAATAAGAAGGAAAAAATTCCATTAGAAAAAGTAGCAAATGTTACAAAATTATAACTGAAACCACAGAGTGGCACAAAAATAAATAGATTGATGCACTAGAAGAGTCTGACACAAATCTATGTATATAGAGCAATTTATACACAAAAATAGTTTTTCAAATCAACAAGGAAGAATAGATTATGAATAAATGGTATTTGGCTACCTGCTGCCCATTTTGGAAACAAAATTGATCCTATCACACATTCTATGACAAACTGCAGATTAAAAGGTTTTTGCACTAAAAAAAAGAAAGAAAAATAGCAGTGGGCGAAAAAAATAAAGTCAAAAGTACACTAAATTAAAACTTAGAATCAGTAGACTAGAATACTTCTCATAAAACAAAACTAGTCTTTAGAATAAGTAATAACATCAGCCCAATTTTTTACAACTCGAGAAAAATGGGAAAGATACAAAGAGTTCACTAAAGCAGTACTAACAATAGAAATAGTTAATAATTATGTTAAGTTATATCTAAAATATGCTGAACTTCAGTAATAATCAGGAAAATGCAAATTAAAATGAGTTACCACTTTTTTTGAATTATTTATATCTTTTACATTATTGTGTATTCCCTGCAGGTTACCCACCACCGATTCACCCGTGAACCATCACCATAGTCCTCCTTGCTCTTTTCTCCCTTGTTTTGAGCTCTTATCCTCCCCCCGCCCCGCCCTCGCTAAATGTCTAACTCTTATTTGGTTCCCCTATATTCCTGCTATAAGTGAAACCATTCAACATTTTTCTCTTTCCTTCTGGCTTATTTCACTGAGCATGATCCCTTCTAGCTCCATCTATGTTGCTGCAAATTGCATGTGTTTATCTTTTTCACTGCTGAATAGTATTCTATTGTTTATATGTACCACATCGTCTTGATCCAGTCATTTGTGGGCATCTGGGTTGTTTCCATATCTTAGCTATTGTAAACACACCATGCACAAAAACTAACTCAAAATAGATAAAATACCTGAATGTAAGACCTGAAACCATAAAATATATGGAAGAAAACATAGGCGAAAGACTACAAGATATACATCTTAGTAGAATCTTTAAAGACACATCATCCAAAGCAAAGACAGTGAAGGAAAAGATAAACAGCTGGGATTACATCAAACTAAAAAGCTTCTATACAGCAAGAGATACCACTTTTTATATACTGTATTTTTTAAATGAAAACATTAACATTTTGTAGACTGCAGTATATTCGCATAAATTATCAAACTGATTACAGCCACTTGTTGGGCAAGCTAGAATTACCAATTATTATAAATTCTCTAAGCCAGCAATTCCATAAATTCATAATGAAAGAGATATATATAGATAGATAGATATAGATATATAGATATATAGATATATAGATATATATAGGAAGTATACTAAAGTCCATTTTATAGAAGTGAAAAATTAGACACAGCCTAAATATCATTCCATAAGGAACTGATACAGTAACTAATATATTCATACAACACAGTACCATGTAGAAGTTAAAATGAATGAGAAAAATCTGTATGTACTAATGTGATTGGATGTCCAAATCAAATTCATAATTGAAAAATCTGTGCTATAAAGGATCTATGAAGCATGTATTCTTCAGCAAATAAATAATCACACACACCCCAAAAATATTTTTAAGTAATTCTAAAGACATTAACTATGGATATATAGACATAGAAAATGATAGACTAAACCCATAAACACCGATACTTCTAAGAAAAGAAGAGAACCCCAAAATTAATTTACTTGAAGATTAGGTTTTACATAAAGTTCAAAATAGATAAAACTCAACTATGAATATTAGAAATCAAGTTAGTGATTACTTTTGTGGAGAAAGGATAGTATAAGGATTCCAAAGTATGCAAAAGAATTCCAACATAAGTCAATGTTACAGTTTATGATCTAAGTAGAGGTTTCACAGAGTGTCTGCTAATTTTGTTAAGTATTTCCTCCTAGTCTACTACTGGCCTTTAATACTGTTTATAATGTTTTACATGTATATATAAGGAAGTTGTTAATTTCAGTACAACTGAATTTACACACTGCAATCGAGTAACTAAAGAGTCTCAATTTATGCATTTTTCTATATACACCACACTTTAAAACATTACATGTTAACATAAATGAAACATGTAATATTTAAATCTAGTTTACCTGTGGTTTTTTCTTTCCTGGAACACATACTTTCACAGTTTTCCCTTTTATAAGAATAGGTGTTGTTTCAATGTACTTCAAGACTGCAGTTATTGTCTCTTTAAATTCGATTTCTATGTAAGCCTAAAATGAAACGTAGTCCATTATTAGCAAATATCTAACTAAAATTATCTGCATGATTTAATATTTCTTTCTGGAACACAGAACTATAAAATTTCTTTGGGCCTCCCTGGTGGCACAACGGGTTAAGTCACAGCACTATGAAGCTATCAGCGGCCACTGCGGCACGAGTTCTATCTCCAGCCAGGAGCTTCCCACATGGCGCAGCAGACCTCTCCTGCCTTGCCCGCTTCTCCCCTAAGCCGTGGATTTCAATCGATCTGCCGGTTCTGCTCCCCACTCTGTCTCTGGTGAATTCTCTCACCACACCACACCTCTGGCCTACACCCCAGCTCTTGTATGCATAAATAAATAAATCTTTAAAACAAAACACATTATAAAATTTCTTCAAATCCTGGGTGCTTTTCCCTCTTTTTTTTTTCCTGGCTAACATATAATTTGACCTTCAGAATGTTTTCATACATGAAATGGACATTTTGATCCAACAGAATTTCTATAATATTACCAAAATAAGAAGAGGTAAGTCCATGACAGGCTCATGGACAGTAAGAAAATGAAAGGGATGACTCAATGGACAGAGAAGGCAGGACCTGGTCTAGATGCTCCAAGTCGGACATTTTCAAGTCTTCTTGCAAGGAAGAAAAACACAGACCACTATATTCCCTAGTCTTATCTCACAATTTAAAGTTCTGCTTAGTCAAGAGTTATTCGTAGTTTCAGTGACCTCTAATATAATCCACATGTGAAAAATACTCAATATACAAACAAAATCATTTGGATAACCTTATTGGTGTGCTGAAGCAGTGACTGGCAATATAAAGACTACCGGCCTCTTTCATAAAATAGGATAAAGCCATGCTCATTCATTTATATATTAATCTATGGTTCCTTCTGTTTAACAATGGCAGAGATGAGTAACTGCGATTCCTGGCAGCAAAGCCTAAAATACTGTTTGGTGCTTTACAGAGAAAGTGAGCCAACCCCTGCTATAAAGAATATGAAACGGCTTCTTGGGAAGTTGTTCATTCAAATCTAAACATTTACATAACTCTCAATCAACAACTCTCTGTGCAGTAAAAACAGTTAAAAGATTCAACAACAGATTTTAAAATAATGGCTTGTATGCAATTTTAGTACAGACTGGATGACTCACCTCCTTCCTATATGGAACAATAAGGACATCTTTAACTTTTCCAAACGGTTGAAATAGTTTTCTAATCTCTTCTTCAGTACAGCCATCCTCTGGTAATTCAGATATAAGAAGAACTGAACCATTATGCAAAGACTGGTCTTTGCGAAGCTATTTTTGAGATAAAAGAAAATTCAAAATAAACCAAAGTTAAACCACAATGTCAAATATAAGTAATTTCCAATATAATTTCTCCTAGCATCAATCTTACTCCTTTAAGCACACTTTTTTAAGCATTTTAGCACAATTAAGGGAAAAACGCTTTATTTTTACCACTCAAACCCAACAATGATAGAGTACATATGTAACCAATTCAGATGTTCTTTTCTGTTTAGAAGCACCTTGTAATAAATAGAAGCTATAGAATAGTGCAAATCTATTAAAGAGTATTTTTTCTATTAATCTGCACAATCCATGATTAGTGAAGCTGAAATTACAGCCTTGTTAACGCTGTTCTAACAGAATATGCAACCGAGATAGGTGTTACTATTTTACATAATGCAGATGTGATAAAATTCAAGTGCACTATATCAAATTACCTACCTTTTGATACATCAAAATGACAACCCTTCACAATTTGTAAGCCACTGTACTTTTATGATATCCATAAGAGAAACCAATAAAATATTCCATATCAGCAAAATCTAGCTATAGTCACTATTCAAACTTTTAGAAATACAAAAATGAAAAAATTCAGAAAATCCAGTTTTCTCTTTATGACAACAAATACACGCATACACTTGCACCAATAAGTCAGAGAACTACTGACCTTACGCTGGAGAGAAACAGCTTTATCAGAAACCTGTTTAGATTCTGGTAAGGTGTCATCTTCAACATTCTTAGATTTGTAACGAGCAAAATGTCCTAAATTTGAATCACTCTTCGCAGAGGTTGTTGATTTAACTGATGTTTTTGATCCACTACCAGTTTTAGGTTTTAGTGCTGGTAACTTTCCTTTATCAACTGCTTCAAGATGCTTTTGCTTACTGAATTCTGACCCATGCCCAGATCGTTGTACAACATCTTCTAATGCTTTTTTTCTATCTAGTAAAAAAGATACAAATACAACTTCAACTGAAAAGTACTTAAGGTAACAAAAATCTCACAACATTGGTAACAAAAATAGAAAATCCCTCAACTGTTCAAACAGAAAAATTCTCTGGCCAAATAAAGTCTGTACACACACACAAAATTTTGTATCTTTAATTTTTCACTCAAAAGGCTTTTATATCAAGTTTTTTTATCAAGCAAGCTTCTCTTACACCACTGGTCCTGAAACATTTAGTTTCAGTATCCTTTAACATTATAAAAAATTGAGGAATCAAAAGAACTTTGTGCTAAATTTCTCAATATTTACCATAGAGAAAATCCAAATGGAATCTTAAAAATATGGATTTATTTAATAAACTTCTAAGCTAACAGATTTTATGAAAAACTTTAGTTGTCAAAACAAAAAGAAAATTAGTTGCATGAATAGCTCTATTGTATATTTTCCCAAACATTTTACTATTAGATTAAAAACAGACATCTTCTCTGTTCTTGATCCAATCTCCTGGAAACATTATTTTGGATAAAATATAAAAAAGAAAATCCAGCTGCACAGAAATAAAATTGGAAAAAGAAATAACTTGCATACGTCTCAAAAGATCAGAGAACATATATATAATACACATAAAAACCGTTTCTGGAAAATTCGTTAAACCAGCATTAGGGAACAGGTTAAAAACTTGAATAATTTCAAAAATATTTTAAACTAGTTCACTGAAGATATGTCTACAGTCAATTATTAAGGCAAACTAAGATGTTTATCCATACTTGGTTTTTAAATTTGATGGTGCATGCGCAGATACACTCTCCCACAAAATAAAGGGAAGAAAAATGCATTAGGCTGAGATGTGGGTCAGATTTCATAGAGCAATTCTAAAATGTGATAAAATGAAATATCTCATTTCTTTAAAAACTTCAAAATTAAAGAGCCGAGACAAACAGCTCAAAACACCAACTTTTGTTACATCAGATAGTTTATTTCACCATCTCAACCTTATTAGAAATAAAGAAACTTGAAAAATTCAAACAAAAAAAACCGTAAAGAAACATTTAGCCAATATAAGTAGACTTATTCATGACAACAAGTGTACCTGATGATCGCACAGATTTCCGTAACGTCCTTTCAGGGCTAACTGATCGGTAGCATTTTGGACTACCTCTATATAGGTATCTCATTCGATATGGTGAACGGGATCTAGATCTGTATCTAGAAATGAAACGATGGCAAATTCTAGGACTTCGACTTCTTGGTCTATATATATAACGCACTGGACTTTGAGATTGACGAAATCTATGACTAGAGCTTGATCTCCTGTAAGGTCTAGGACTGGGGGAATGAGAACGTCTTCTTGGAGTTTCATTTTCTTTTCTATTGCCTTCATTTCTACAAAGTACAAAACACACCCAAGATTCAGTACCTCCATGTAAAGTTAAGTTATATGACCTTATTAAAAACAGACGATCTGTAGTACCAAATCTGATACACACATTTACTTAAAACAAAGCCTATTTTGTTATGATGTAATTAAGTCTTGTAGATAAATAAGAAACAATCAGGACAGAGAATCACTACTTTAATAAATTGAGTTTCTCTGTCTTTACTAATTTACAGAAGAATATTAACAACTTCTTGGGTTTTTTGTTCCAGAATTATATCCAATTATGTTTTCAAAGTATTAAGTTATCTAAAGAATTTAGACAATGACTTATGAAAGCAAATGTTTTCCAACAATTTTCCCCTGAAAGACCTATGTCATCTACATGTATTTTTCTCACTGCTGTTCTTTTATATATACACACACACACATTTATACACAAACACAAGCACACACACATTTAACTAGGCTCCCTTCTCCACCCCCAACAAAGGATACAAAGCATCATTCCCAACTTCTAGGCATTTACTATCAATCTCACAAACATCAAATAATAAAAGCATAAGGTATTTTCAGAAAAGACACAAAATAGTAGTACACAGAGGTGAGTTACCACTTTGAAAGGGGGTAAAGAAATATTCAAAGAGATTGTTGGATTTGCCTGTTGTTTGAAAGTAAAAATCGTGTACACAGGGTTCAATTAAAAACAATACCTTTTTTAAAAAGTACTTGTTTATTTTAAAAGTAATTAAATTTCAGTAATATCACCATTAGAAAAATCTAACTACCTTCTTGATGGGAGGATCTCAGGATTCCAATCAGGATACCTATGTTGAGAATAAATGATATTAATGAACAGTTAAAATAAGACTCTATGGCTTAATTAATCTTCCTCTGCAGGGAAGAAGGCTGCTCTGAGCTTAAGCTTACATAATGACTGATTAGTATATTAAAATGTAGAAATTTTCTTAGACACAAAATATTTGAGTGTCTAATTCAATAACAAATGTATTATACACTAGTAGGTAATTCAGTTAATAGAAACACATCCCACATATTGTAAAGGCCTTAAAATTTACATAAAACAAACTGTACACATAAAATGTGTTAAAATATACAGAAATGATACACAATAAATGCTTAGGGAGGAATTATAAGAGGAAAGACTGTTCACCCTCTTTGCAGAACTATAGGGACTCCATTCTCCAGAATACTACATTAAATGGTGCCCTACATTTTACCAAGAGGTCTGCAGAGGGACACACATCTAGTGAGAGAAGTCAAGAGAGAAACCACACAAAAGGTTGCTCTTCACGTAGTTCTGATAAAGGTCTATCAATGGGCACAGATGAGGTTAGGTTAAAGGAAGGCATATGACCTATTACAGGAGTGGACTGGGTGCACCACAGAAGGAATCAGAACAAATTATGAGAGGGAAAAACCTGGAAAGGTAACAGGGACAAATATTGAATGTCCCTGTAATTAGATAAGCACGGTGCACATAAATAAAAGAAAATGGAGAATCAATAAACATTTCTGAAGCAAGGAGAACTTAAGAATGTTTTCAGAACAACTGGATATAGACACCTGGAATTACAGGGGAAAATGGGACTGAAATATCTAGAAATTAGGCATGTAGACATCTTAAGAGTAAGACTAACACAGACTTGAGTTTATAGAAAAAAAGAGTTGAGGACTGAATCTTACGTACACCAACACTTTCGAATAAAGCAAACAAAAATGAATCAATGAAAAAATTAAGAGAAAATCACTGGAAAAAATTAGGAGGAATAGTAAAATACAAGTCTAAGGAAAGACACCTTCATCCTCTACTTTTCTAGAGAACCAGAACTCTAAAGTTAACTAGAAATAGTGAACAAGTCAAATCATTAAATTCCAAATATTAACGAATAAAATTAAACAAAAAGAGAGGAGACCCAGGGAAGAAAATGGAGATAGACTCTTTCTATAAGTCACCTGGCATGTAAATAAAGTTACGTCAAAATCTTAGTAAAGGTAACATGGTTTTTAATTGTTTCTATTAATATCACATTATTTAAAAGGTTAATTCAACAGCAATTCTCAATTCCCTTTTCCCTTGCCTGTCTCTATTATAACAAGAAAAATACTAATTATTTGCTTCCCCAGGCTTGTTAGAAATTAGTGACAAATTCTAGCAAATGAGACACAGGTGCAAACCACTGACAGACTTCTGAAAAAGCTTTGTGCTCCTTTCTTCCTGCTTTGAAAGCAGACAAAATGCCTGGAGCATCTTGTAACTATAAAGTGACAAACTGAAGAATTCAGTATTTCATCATCTATCATCAAAGACTGTAAAAAAACAGGCATCATCTACTTCCACACTTTTCAAAGCTTTTGTTACACTGTACCATCTAAGAAGATCAATTTCTGGTCTTTTGGTACAGTATTTAAAAGCAAAACCTTTGGAATCAGACAAAGCTGGATATAAGTAGAGGGGCTGCTACCTAACAGTTACGTATCTTAAAGTCATTTACTTCATATGCATAAGTCTTAGCTTTCTCATATGTACAATCCTGGAAATATAGTTGGCTACCAATACAAACAAGTTATAACTTTCAAAGCTTCCCAATTTATGAATTCAAAAAGCCCGGGGACTATTAGTCAAGATTGCTAATAATGTTTTAGATCTTTACAAGTTTGAACTTGAGAATATGTGTTCTTGTCTCTGCTGCCAGGGCAGTCAGATAAAGCATGTATACTATTCTGCAAGTAGAATGTGGACCACCTATATACTGCCTCAACAGTTTAAGTGGGTTTCAGAAGCATGATCCTCCTTACATAGAAGGCAATATAACATAATAGCTAAGAATGAGGACCCTAGTAATTGACATTATCTGTCCCTAACAGTAACGTATCAACTTCAAGTTTAAGCGACAAAATGTTCAACCTGAATTTAATGAGGAAACAAAGTGGTACAGTATGTGGGACACTCTATTAGACAACTTTTCTGGACTTTTCAAAAGAAGTCAGCAATATGAAAAATCCTTCTCCTCAACACCACATCCCTAAAAAGCAAGGAAGGCATTGTTTTATAGTAAAAGAAACTGCAGGGCCCTCCCTGGTAGCGCAGTGGTTAAGCTCTGGGCTGTGGAGCTGTCAGCAGCACTCGATGAGAGTTTGACATCCAGCCAGAGAGAATCCCACATGGTGCGGCAGACCTCTCCTGCCATGCCCGCTGCTCCCCTCAGCAGTGTATTTTTGATCTGCCTGTTCTGCTCCCCACTCTGTCTCTGGTGAACCCTCTCGCCACCCCACGCCTCTGGCCTGTACCCCAACTTGTATGTATAAATAAATAAATCTTTAAAATATATATATATTAAAAAAAACCTGCAATGCAAGAGTCTTGATTTGCACCATAAATTGGTGATACGGGGGTAATAGACAGTTATAAATAGCATTGTGCAGAAAAAATTCATTTTGGAAACAAGTGGGAAATTTTGAACTTGCTCTATACAGAAGGCATGAAATTGTTAATCTTAATGAACGTCTTATATTGTAGTGACAGTATTCACCATTGTAGAAAATTTTCTTCCTTTTTTTTTAAAGATTTATTTACTTATGCATACAAGCTGGGGTTTAGGCTGAAGGTGTAGGGTGGTGAGAGGATTCACCAGAGACAGAGTGGGGAGCAGAACAGACAGACTGACTGAAGTACACTGCTGAGCAGCGGGCAAGGCAGGAGAGGTCCGCTGCGCCATGTGGGAAGCTCCCTGCCCGGGGATCCAAAGATGCTACAGTGGCTCTGGATAACTTCATGTTGCTGCGCTTAACCCATTGTGCCACCAGGGAGCCCAAATTTCTTTTTTTTTTTTTTAAGATTTATTTATTCATACAAGCTGGGGTACAGACCAGAGGCGTGGGGCGGCGAGAGGGTTCACCAGAGACAGAGTGGGGAGCAGAACAGGCAGATCAGAAATACACTGTTGAGGGGAGCAGCGGGCGAGGCAGGTGAAGTCTGCCGCACCATGTGGGCATCGAACTCGCATCGCACGCTGCTGATAGTTCCACAGCTCAGCGCTCAACCGCTGCGCCACCAGGGAGGCCCCAAATTTCCTTATTCTTAAGAGACAGACATTGAATTGAGGAGTAAGGATCATAATGACTGCATTTTATTTTGAAATAGTTCAAAAATATATATATAAAGATAAAATAGATTTGGCAAATGATAATAATTGGTGAATAAAGATCAAGAATATATAAATACTAATTCTTCAATTTTTTTGTGCCTTAGAGATTTTCTAACATAAAATGTTGAGGGAGGCAATTAAGGAGTTGTATCCATGACTTAGACAGACTAGTTGAGCCAGTTATTTGCTGTACAGCAAGGATGTTATCTATGCCTCAGTTTCCTTACTGGTAAAATCATGACTAGTCATTATACATATATCTCTCTGAAGATTAAGCAAATTATGTAAAGCACTTGAATAACAATAATCAAAGCCATTATTTTTAATACTAAAATTGTGAGACACTGTATCTTTTCTCTAGTGAGCCAATTTATTCTGGTGTCTGAATCCAGAAAGACCCAAGAAAGGCAAAGAGGGAAGTGACTTATGGAAAAGAATGGTTACCTAAATACACATCAGGAGAGAAATGACTAAATAGATTAAGATGTAGCAATACAATGGACTACCACGCAGCTGAAAAAAACAAAGACTGGCACAGCATATATTCTGCTACAGACGAATCCCAAGTACCCTAAATCAATATATTTTTTTTTTCTTGTTCATGGAGAGAAATCCGTCAAGGAGTTCTTCAATAGCACATAACCTGAAAAAAGGTCAAAAGGTAGGCTAAAGTAAGGAAGTAGCAGGCATGGAAAGCACCTACTTTAAAGTCACGGTCCGATATACATGTACAAAGGAAAAAGTAAGGTTTATCTACACAAAAGGCTTTAATAGCATAATGTCATTTGCTCAAGTAAATCAAAAGCAGTGCACGTAGTTATACATCTCTCTGCATGGATGCCTACTACAGCAAGTAACTTACTACCACCCAAACCCCACACCTTTATGAAAATTATATATCCAACTTGTTATCTGTGGAAAATGGTGGTTTAAGAGAGATTTTCCATGTATAGTAGCCATAAGGCCTACCTGAATGCAGGTAACAAATTACCTCCATATGATAACGCTTATCTCTGCCATATCTATATAGGGAAGCAATTCCAATCTCTATTTCTCAATCTATGTGTTTCAGGTACAGCTGTTATCACACTTAATTACAGGCAGAGACAATGACATCAATGTAGGTAAAATACCCTACTCCCAGAACCATTATAATTGGTGTCCATTATGCCCATTAGAGATGGACAACTAACTCAAAGTGAACCAAAAGAGTCAAACCAAGAATATCTGCAGGAGTTATGAAGAAGAGATGTGCATTGTTGTTTTTGTTAACTCCTGAAAATACCAAATCCAGAATAGGTTCAGAACTATGGATGATATTCTGCTTCATGGAGGAAGTATGACTGGGATGCCACAAGACCAAAGCAAAAACAACAGCCAAAAAATAAAAAATATTTTATTATTGCATCCAATTTAGAAACTACACCCACACCTTAAGCTCTCCAGTAATATGAGCTAATAAATTCCCTTACTTTACAGTTATTCTGAATTATGTTTATTTCTTATGAAAAGATGACTATGGGTAATCTCCAAAAATACTTCATGTTTTCATAAAGAACAATACCTGAACAAAACAGCAGCCACAAATCGCTTTGCCCGGGAATGTGTTACTACCAGTATAGTGACCAGGAACCAGGCACCAAACTACATCAGCCAGTTTAAAAATGCTCAACGGAAAACAATTTAACTTTATAGTACTCCAAGGAATATGAGAATAGTATTAAAATAACACTTTTCACCTTCATAAGGGCCGTGTCTTAAAGAAGGAGAGATGGAAGAACTGAAGGACCAATGCTGTAGAACCAACATATCTGTTTAGTTTATCTCCTATTTAAGATTGATTCTGAAAATAGATTCTAAGCCAGAGCTGCCTACCTGAAATTAAACACTGGTATTTGGTTTGGGTTGGTTTGTAGTTATTTATCCTTGAGAAACCTCCTTTAATTATTGGGAGGTAGGGGATAGGAGAAGGAAACACAACCTACTCTAAAATAGATAAAACATTCAAAAGAAGGCAAGTTAGCAAGGAACAAAATAATAATATTAGGACTAAATTAGGAAGGAGTCAAAAGAAAGCATAATATCTAATTTTCTTCTTTTGAAAAAAGGTGATATATGTATCTATAAGTTAATGTTTCAAATAGACAATAACTTTCTGAAAATATTCTTCTTCAAAGTACCACACTAAAGATTACTTAAACAACCATACCTAAACAACTATCCTGGTAAATCTGCCATCTATAAAAAAGAAAAAATTTTTCTTACTGTTGACGTAACTGTCGGCAGCTCTCAATATGAGTGGATGTATTTTGATGCTGAATCCAATCCTATTGTAAAATGAAAAAAAGCACCAAAATTAGAGTATCCTTCATGTTGACGAATAAAATTTAAGTTTTTAAAAATGACACAGCATACCTTGTTTTCAAAAATTAAGCAAACATAGTGATAAACAGCATTTAGCACTCAATAAAATTTTCACAAACAAAAGTAAAAGGCCTCCAAACAATGGTACTCAAAATTTCTAAACAAGTGTACTCAATTCCATACCTCATTGATTCATTTTAAAACATTTTCGTATTAAAAAAATTTAAAAAAAAAAAAAAAACACACACCCATGGACACTCATTTTTTTAAATCAAAAATATACATGAACTTGAAAAAAACAAAAGCCAGGATCAGAAATAAACCACCTCAAACACAACACTCCGAAGCACACAAAAAGCTGTACAAATAAAATGGTATCTGACATGGCATCTCCAATAAAAGGTTTCAATGACTTATACCTCTAAAATTCAGACTACCAGCATTATTAACTACCTCTTAGGATAGTATCAGTCAAACAAGGTACTCACTATTATTGGCAAAAAAAAAAAAAAAAAAAAAAAAAAAAAAAAAAAAAAAAAAAAAAAAAAAAAAAAAAAAAACAGTAAGGTAAGCAAAAATATGGAAAACTGCTGCTGGTCAAATCTAATTTATTTTCCAAGATTGAAGGGAAAGTAACACCATTTCAATGATACAATATCCCTTACATTTACAATGAACAAAATGCTTTCTTATACATTATTTCATTAACAAATCTGCCCCAAAATCACTTCATAACCCATGAATAGTTCCTGGATGATACAACTGGTAACAACAACAAAAAATGGTAATACAATTTTCAAGGATACAGTCCTCCAAGAAAAACAGTTAAAAGCAACATGTATATTATTGTTTTATTGTCACTCCAGCACTTGAACAGGAAGAAAACCTTACTCAACAGTTCTGTATTTCAAAACTTCCCTTGAAGAAAATGTCATTCATTTCCATGTCAAAAATATTTCAATTTGTCATAGCCAAAGACGAACTATAAGAATCCAAAAGTAAAACCACAGTTAAACACTAATTTTGAAATTTGCCTTGTCAAGAAATACCTGAAATTAAGTGTATGCTATCTGCAAGTCTGGGCAACAAATTATGACAAACCCTAAATAAACTATTTCATTCAGACAGGGAAGTGATTGTGAATTGCAATAAAGAAATGTTTATACATCCTATTCAGTAATACAAATAGAAGAGAATGGCAGTTAAGAGCTCCCATTACTGCTAAAACCATGTCTTTGACATTAACTGAACATTGTTCACATGAAACAGATGCACTGGCAGGTAGTGGATTGGGCATGAAAATTTATTTTTAATAAGTTGCCATCATTGAACCACCCAGATTTTACCCCTCAATCCAGAATCCTAGTTTTTCTAGAAAAACCAGAAAGATAGCATTAGAATGGACATGTTTTATGTATCAACTCTCAGCTGATGCTTATAGCTGCCCTATTTAAGGCATATTCTCCAGTTCTGAGCACACACTCAAACACACACAAATACACACACTCACTACTATCTTTTAACAGGTTCACTTGATTTGTTTTATGTTCAGTAAATATACTTAATACCATCACAAACTAGACTCTCTAGTAAAAAGTACCTAGTTTAGATGAAGTTCTAAAATCAGCAGACTGCCTCTCCAGGAAAAAAGCGATAATCACCTATCAAACAGAAGATACTGCAAGTGCAAGGACTATAGAGTTAAGTGAGCCCAGAATCAATGTGTGAAAATACCTACCCCATATCAGAGCACACTCTCTATCCTCCAACTACGTCAAAAATCTTTTATGTCAGTCAGTATTTATCAATTATTTCTGAATTATTTCAGTCAGAAAGATCTAACTTGTAAACCATCCTCCTCCTAATATTGTATAAGAAAAGAGATACATTTTCATTCTATTGTTGCCTTTTTGAAAAAGACTAGTTTTAAAGACTCAGAGGCTGGGTACATGTTGGTAGGTGTTTCTTAGCAAGAAAAATTTAACTAGTAGTTTACATTTATTGGCTACAGTATAATGTCACATATATGTGCACACTCTCTAGGCAGCAAGATAACATCACAGAAACAAGAGAGGTTGTCCAGGTTCACAAATTCTTATCATGTGGTCATCTTAGAGCGAAGAATTCAACTGTTAGGTCCACTGTGCTATACTGACTGTTAAAAGAGGTTTGTTTGAAATGACAACTTCTGAATTTGAATAATCACTAAATGATTTTTTTGTCACTTTTATCATATTAACTCAGACTAACCAACATAATAGTTAAATTAGGAAGTCTCAAATTAGGTGCCCTAACATACCTTCTTCTCATTCCTATTCACCCTGCACATCCCGATTTATGTTATAT
>PVIJ01022729.1:0-15524 GCA_004024925.1 Scalopus aquaticus
CCCCCCCCCGCCTTCTCCATCCCTCTTATCTCTCTCTCTCTCTACTTTGGAAGAACCAATGTCCTTTTTATTTTTGCTTTTCTCTTTTTGAGATTTGGGAGGTATGTATCCGGTCGAATTTTTTTTAGTGGATGCTTTTACTTAAAAAAAAGGTCACTTAAGGGCCTCCCTGGTGGCCTAGGGGTTAAGTCAAAGGAATTCACAGGTGTGAGGTGGTAGCTCATTGGGGTTTTAATTTGCATTTCCCTGACGGTAAGAGATGTTGAACACTTAACCCACATGGGGCAGCAGAAGTCTCCTGCCTCGCCCACTGCTCCCTTCATCAGTGTAGTTCAGTCAATCTGCCTGTTTGAGACTTAGGGCAAGTTAGAATAATTAGGCAGCTTCAGGGACAGACAGGCAAGGTCCTATTAAGGAAGTTAAGAGATAAGGGCAATAAATGGAAGAAGGGAAAGATATAGAAAATATGCAAAAAATGGGGTTGTGATACAAGAAGTTACCTAGCAGACTAGGTGAGACCACTGAGAACTAACCAATCATAGAGATATTGATGGAAGTTAGAATAATGAGGACAAGAAAGTATATAATCCCAAACCAAAACTCCATATTGACCTTTCTCTGCCCCTCCCAGGTACCTTTTACCTGGGAGTCTTTGTGTCTTTTTTCCTAATAAAACTTTATTTTCTTTCTTAAACAAGATTTGCTTTTCTCTGCTTACTTATTCAAAAGTCTGTGAATTCCTTTTTAAGGCTTCACAAGACAAGAACCGTGGTGGTTACCAGGGTGAAAAGCACCAGCAGCAACGGCTGTCAGTGGCTGTAAGTATGGTAACAGCACACTTTGGCATCTTGTTCTGCTCCCCACTGTCTCTAGCGAATCCTCTCACCCCCAACCCCCACACCTCTGGCCTATACCCCATTTCTTCTACGCATAAAAAAATAAATAATTTTAAAGTCACTTAAAACATACATTTTCTAATTAGCAAAGAATGGAACTGTGTTAAAAGAATTCCCCTTGTTTATAATGTGGAGCTCGGCTGTGAACTCCTTTGGAATTAAAGCCCCAGATATTGGCAATGAATTTTGTGCATTTACATCATCCTTTCAAAGGATCATTTTGATATTGCTTTTCAGTTTTGAAACCACATTTTGTGTAATTATTTAAGCAATTCTATGTTCATTGGACATCAGTTCTTACTATTAACTTATTTATTTCATGATTTTTTTATTCACTTCATCATTTCATGCAGTCACGCATAACTTCATTATATTTTTTTAAAATGTACAAAAAGTCATCATTTGCTGTATTGCTTTTTAAATAATTTATATTGTTTTGTACTTTATGCATTTGTATCCTTAAGCCACCTTTCGGTCCCTGAATTTTGGCTTTAGTAAATCAAATACTTAAGCTATTGTGTGAGATTGCCTGTTAACTAAACACTTCCATTTCAATAGCCTTGCCATTGCTTTGATAACACAGCAATGTTTCTGGAGTTTTTCAATATTTTGATGTATTTTTCCCCTTCCTGAATAAAATTGAATGGGTATTTACAGACGGTTTTACATCAGTGGTCTTTAAACATTCGCTCTGTCCCTATTTCCAGCAGGGTTCCCCCAGCATATCTCTGCTGTGCCAAAGTGGGTGTTCTCTCTGCTCTTTCTGCGTCTCTGATACTCTGATCAAAAAGACTAGCTTCCTATGGGCACCGCTGTCAGGGCACTTCCTGTCCCTCCATCTATCTGCAAAGCTTAGTTCTTTTGGGTATAAATTTCCTAGAACGCAGTCTGTTGCCCGCCAGTCCCTTCCTCCCTGGCCTTAGTTAGGGTCCCTGTCTATGGGATGTAAGTAGTCACGGCTGCAGAGCTGGCTGCCACGGTTTCACTGCCTCCCAAAACAGCTCCCAAGCAACAAATAGACAGTTAACACTTGTTTTCTCTACTCTCCTGCTGTGCCCTCCCCCCAACCTCTATTTCATGATAAAAACTGTTGAGGCACAGGGGAAAATTCCCCTAGATCCTCTGGGTTATTCTCAGACTGACTGAGCAGACAAATTGACATCAGATTAGTAGGAGAAAAAGAACAAATTTAATTGCATGCCCCTGGAGAATGTACATGACTAGACCCCCATTACAGTGTGCAAGTTTAGGGGTTCCTGGAGTGCCCCCCCAGTCTGCTTCCTAATATAATAAAAACCCAAAAAGGAGTTTCTCCTTCTTCGAGGATGAGAATACCAATGGAAAAAGAAAACATGGAATTTACAAGAAGGTAACCAGGACATGAAGGAGAATTATCTTGAAAACTCTGACAGAGTCACTTAGAGTGATTAATTTGTTAAAAAAAAAAAAGTCATCAGAATAAATTTAGAGATCTAATTGGCTTCACTGTAAGATGCGTGAACAGAGCAGCGTCCATCTAGAAGGAAGAAAGGCACTTGGACAAAATGAAGGTTTTTACAGTCGGGAAGAGGGTGCTAAGTTTCTTTGCAAAAGAAAAGAAAGATTATTTCATGGAGCTTCCATATGACCCAGTAATACCACTTCTGGGAATCTACCCAAAGGACACAAAAACATTAATCCAAAATGATACATGCACCCGTATGCTTATTGCAGCATTATTCACAACAGCTAAGGTATGGAAACAACCCAGATGCCCAAAATAGATGACTGGATCAAGAAGATTGGTACATACACACAATGGGATACTATTCAGCATTCAAAAAAGATAAACACATGCAATTCTCAGCAATATGGATGGAGCTAGAAGGGATCATGCTCAGCGAAATAAGCCAGAAAGAGAGAGAAAAGTATCGAACGGTTTCACTTATAACAGGAATATAGGGGAACCAAATAAGAGAGAGACATTCAGCGAGGGAGGGGGAGGGAAAGGGCTCAAAATGGGGGAGAAAAGAGCACAAGGGACTATGGTGATGGTTCATGGGTGACTTGGTGGTGGGTAATCTATGGGGAATACACAATAATGTAAAACATATGAATAAATTTTTTTAAAATGATTAAAAAAAAAGATTTTAGGTAGAGCCACTTTCCCTCCAGGGAAGGCAGGGGACAGCTCAGCGCACAGGTGGCCTCTCCAGTGCTGCCCAGGAAACTCCCCAGGAAACTCCACATTGATTGGTTTAAAGTTATACTACAGGGAGAGGGTGAAATTGCAATTAAATTAGGTATTAAGTTTAGAAGGGCCTCCTGGCATGAACAACTTCATTTAGGCCTGTCTTTTCTATTTTTAATAGACTGTAAGAATCAAAAGAAACGGTCTAGCATTCTTAATAAGCTATAGAAATACATTGTCTCTGTGGCACAGATATCAGATTGAGATTTTTAAGAAGCAAGATGAGACAAATATGAGATTGGCAAGATTCTTTTTGTCTGTAAAGAAAATAAAAAGAAGTAGCAGAATTAAAGAGCTCAGTACACAGAGAAGAACACAGAACTGACACTGAGAAAATCTGAGTCAAGGTGAAAGGCAGGCATACGACCAGCATATAGAGCAAAAGGACACAGTCATTTAAATCATGTGAGCAATAATTATTTAGAGAATAGTAGGTAATAGAGATTCAAAGAAATCATTGGGTATTCAGGTGAACATGGCAAAGTAATTGGAACGAAGGAATAATTAAGGTTTAGTTGAAGAAAAAACTGCAGATGAAAAAATAACTTAGTACATAATCAAAAGTGTTCATTATGTTCCAGACAAAAAGCAACAAAGAATGTCCCATATATGGCAATAACACAGCAAAACCTTTCAATTATAACATCAAATGAAAACTCCTGTTAAGCAGCAAGGAAAATTAGTTTACAGTAAATGAAAAATAAAAATCAGACTAACTTCAGATATTTTACAACACTTAACACCTGAAAATGTTAGATATTTATAGTTTGAGCAAAAATGATAGTGATCCAAGAATTTATGACTTAGTCATGTGGTATGTGAAGGCAATCAAAAAATATTCTCAAACATGCAAGACATAAGAAAATACACCATTCAGAGAAAAAAATATACTTGGAGACCTACATCACTGAAGTAATAGCTCCAAATTAGCTCAAGAAAGTAAAAGCAGATATAAAAAGACTCCCGGTCTTCTCTTCCTTAGCTCAGATTCAAATTCAGTGTTGTCATGGTGAATTCTCCTACTTAGCTGCTTTTTCAGGGTTTTGTTTGACTGTTTTTGTTTTGCCTTCTCCATTTTCTTAATACAAGTAAATTTATTTCTTGATTCACATTATTTACCCCTAAATTCTGGTGCAAATTTTTTCTTAGGTTTGATTACTATTTAAAACATTAAACATGGAAGTATAAGACTAGTGCAGTTATTTCAGCATTTAACTAAAGATAAACCTAACAGCTTGAGGTACCTTGCCAGGGGACTCACTAATCAGAAAGATTAATGATTTGATTTCTTAGAGCATCAGTGATTTTTAGAACAATTTAATTTAACCTTGGGATAAGCAAGGATTTCCTTAGCAAGATGCATAGAATGCTTAACATAAAAGAAAAGATCAATACATTGGACAGCATTTGAAATCAAAAATGCTTTTTCATCAAAAACACCATGAAAATATTAAATAGCAAGCCACAGAGTGGGAAGATTTTTACAGCATATATAGCTGACGCTGGCACATATCCAGAGTACAGAAAGATTTCCTCCAAATTAGTAAGTAGGAGGCAGTGTAACGGAAGGAATGGACAAGAGACATGAACAGAACCATCACCAAGAGAACGACCCAATGACCAAGAAATACATGAAAAATGCTCTACTTTGTTAATAGTAAAAGAAAGGGAAATTAGAACCAGAGTGGCCCCTGCGGACCAGCCAGGACAGCAGTGTCAGCAAGACGGACTCCCAGGTGCTGATGCTGGGGGGGCAAGGACATCCTGAACAAACCCACAAACAGGTTTTATGGACCCCACCCCCACCCCAGACCAAAGAGACCCAAGACACCAAGGACTACAAATCCCATAAGTCACCACCACCAACGAAGGGAGGATGCTGGGAGCTGAGGCTGGAGTTAGGCAGCCAGGCTTGGTACATAACCAGACATGTGGGCCTGGGGGATGCTTGGTTTTTCCCCAGTTTTCACTGTGCTATTGGGGTCCCAGCTCAGCAGAACTGGTAGGACGATTCACCAACCTCTCTCTCTTTCATTCTCCCTCAGTCATTCTTTATTTCCCCTTTTTGTAAATAAACCCTTTACTAACCTAATAAGCATGCGGGTGAGGACCCAGAGTCAGGCACCCCATTTCACATTGGGGTTGCCCTGTAACTCTGAGAAGGATGTGGGGAAGGGAGCGCCGTCCTGCTGCATATAGAGCTTAGAGCTGTTAGAGAAAGGGGCTCTCACACCCTCCCACAGAGGGGCACAGCTGCATCTCTGCACCCTCACGGTCCAGTCCAGGCTGTGGCTTTGTTTCAAGGACCAAGTAAGGTCTGGGAGGCCTGAAGAGTCTTTTAACTACACTTTTGCCCAGACTGAAAATGAGGGAGGGAGGGTTAGTAGCAATTATCTGGGAATGTGGAGGAAGGGTGGGAGCAAGGTACGCATAATAAAAGGGACCCCTCCCTACCCAGAAGGGGGAAAACTCCTTGAAACCCTCCTGCTTCACTGCTCAGAGCAGAGCTTCCCCTTTCTGAGGCTGCCAGTTGCCTCCAGTGCTCTGTCCTGTCTCTTTATAATGAATTTGGATTTTTTTCCTTTAATTTAATTTTATTTAATTTATATCCTTTACATTATTGTGTATCCCCTGTAGGTTTCCCACCACCAATTCACCTGTGAACCATCACCATAGTCCCCTGTGCGCTTCTCTCCCCTATTTTGGTCCCTCTTCCTCCCTCTCCCCTGCAGAATGTCTCTTATTTGTGGTTGCCTACTAGTTTTTGGTTTTGGTTTTGATTTGTGCGCTATTTACTTCTTCTGATTTCTTGTGTGGCTCTCTTTCTTTATAATGAACTTTGTTCTGGATTCACTGGAGTGCTTCATGAAATTCCTTTCTCCGACGACACCAAGGACCTTTTGGTGTCCTGGTCCTCCACATTACCACCCTAGAAAACTGTTGGTATTTACTGTAAGAAAACATGCAAATATGCTATAACCAGACATTTCATTTCTAGTTTATATTCAAAGAACTGCATGTACTTATACTTCAAAAGACAGCATTATTCATAGCAGCCAAAGAGTGGGATCAACTCAAATATTCACCTACTGTAGAATGAAGAATTAAGTTGTGCTGTATCATATAATGGGATACAATATAACAGAGAAATGAACAAACTACAATTTCACATGAAATCATCAATACGTTTCATACCAACAACACTGGATGAAAGATGTCAAAAACATAAAGTGGTATTCTAAGAGTCCATGCATATAAAATTCAAACACAAGTGTGACGCAGGGGTAGTAGCTACATTTGAGGAGTAGGATTTGGTAACTGGAGGGTACTGTAACAGGGTGGTCCCCAGGAAAGGGGAGTGTTCCAGATTCCCTGTCCCACCCAAGGGAGGGTGGAGCTGAGCAGGAGAGATAAGAAGCTGGAGAAGAGAGAGGGGGGCACACAGAGGCGATAGAAGAAAGAAGGAAGAAGAGGCCCAAGGAGCAGAGAGACTTATAAAGAAGCTGCACTGGCCTGGACTGATTGAAACATGTGGGTGAGAGACCCGTGGGGAGGTTGACTACGGCAATGTTGATCTTGGTTTTGATTTTGCTCTTTAACTCCCAGAATTGTCTGGCTGTTTCTGACCCTTTTCTAAGGGTCCCTGCCAAAAGGTGTTTTAGACTTGTGGCAGGTTTTCGGGCCTTGCTTTGGGCCAATCCCATTTGGGTGGGCTTTTACCCACGAGGGGTTGGATAACATTGGGTGCTTGATTTAGAAACTATATTCTTTGTCTTCTCTAATTGTATTAAAGTTTCTTTCCACTAAAGGTCTTGTATGTTTTGTATTAATGCGGCAGATGGCAGAACCTATTTAGAACAGGCAGGTTTAGGGGTTCTGGAGTGTCCCTCTCCCTGCCCTGTAACAGTACCTGGGGGAAGATTTGGAGAGATCTTTAAAATACTGTTAATATTTTATTTTTTAATCTGAGTGGTAGATATATAGTTGTGTTGATTGAGTTGTACACTTAGAGTCTGTACACTTATTAATGTCTAATATTTAAACAAAAAATAGATCTAAAAAGACATAAATGGAAAAAATACCCATTTTCTTTTTTCTCTCCACACAGATATCTTATTAGCTTTTGCAGTTAGCACTCTTACAGATGGAGCCATTGAGAGGCACAGTCTGACGTCATGGATTCACTGCTCATCTGCCTCCAGTGATTCTCACTGTTCAGAGTTTTTGACTTGACCTTGTAGTTCCTCTTTAACTTGACCCCACAGTGACATACTTTGTAGTTTTAGGTCCATCCCTTAACCCCTGTTTATGAATGCTAAGCCACATTTTAAAAATGAGCGGCATTTCATCATGCATGTGAAGTTTTCTCTAATAGCTCAGATAGATGCAAGAATTATCTTCTGAGTTGTTTGTTTTTATGATTTTATAGCACTTTGTCCCTGTCTTATGGTGTCCATCATCTTCTACAGCTGTATTTCAAACACTCCACTACATTAAATTCTGTGTGTGTGAGTTCTCCTGTATCATCTTCTCTTTTTCCTTTTTCTAAGCCCTGAAAATTTTTGACTTGAATTTGTAGAATTATGTTTCTTTTTTTTTGCGCTTGGGCAAATGAATATTTTCTATAAGCCACTGCCCACCCCCAAGTCTCTTCATAAATGGAAAAAGAAATTACGAAAACTCCCTCATAAGGATGCAACACAGACGTGATTAGCCATGGGCTCTGTAGGAGAATAAAACATTCTACTGAAACGACCACTTGAGCAGACATTACATGTTCCCACTGTTTAGTCCTCACAGCTGATGTCATCCTCTGAGGGACTTATTTTCCAAAGTTGATTTAGTCATTTTCCTCCATTGCTTTTAAGTTTTAAGTTTTGCAAGTTGCTGAATTATTGAATCGTTTTCCAGTTGCAGTGGTTGTATTTCATTTGGGACGCAATTCATTACATGACCTAATCCCACAGAGGCAGAAGGACGATGGAGACATTTATTTTCTTAGACATTTGTTTTTAACCTAATGACCGTTCTAAACCTTTTGCACTTTCTGTTTGACCCTAAACTGGCCATTATCCCACTTCTTCTTAACAAGTGACCTTGTCTTTTCTTTCCAAGGGATCAGTACCATCTATCTTGAAATCTTCCTGTTTTCAAATGCCTCAGACTTCACCCATTCCCATTTATTCAGGAAACAAAGGATGACTAAGAGAGCAGTTCCCAATGCCTGGGTCACACGACACAGAGAATCTTATTACATTGGCTAGAATGAGGCTAAGACATCAGATTTTTTATAACTTCTTGAGTGATTCTACAGGCAGCCAAGGTTGAGAATGGCAGTCTGAGGATCTTGTTCCCTGTTACCTTACAATAGCTTCTCCATCCTGTCAGGCAGAAGTGTCTTCCCTCATCATGCTTCTCTTTGAGCTACTGTTCCATCTCTATTGCTTCCTTTTTTGTCCAAGCAAAAACATATACATTTGTTACTACTCATCAGCTCCTTGATCCTTGCTAAAGATTCACTGTGACTCTAGTGAAAATAGTCCGTCAAAGTTGCCAAACGCCTTCTTAATCATCGTTGATGAAGTTATTATTTTTCAGTTACTACTCACCCTGTCTGAAGCACGCTCCACTGTTAAACACCCCTTTTCCTTTCACTTCCTGGTTTTGCTCTTCTACTTCACTGACTTTTTTCCCCCACATCTTTTAGTATATTCCCTGGGACCCAGATAAGTGCTAATATCTGGGACAGTGGTTGTGGAGATAACATCTTAGAAAACGAGACCCCCCCCAGGCCTGATCCAGTCACTAAGATTTCACCCTACACTGGACTCAGACTACAAGGTGCAAGCAAAAACAAAACAGGGAGAAGGAACAGGCCATTCCCTGGAACTGGCTATTAAATCTATAGATTAATTTATAGAGAATGAACTCTACAATATCAAGAATTTCATCCATATAACTGATAGACTTCCCATTTATATCTTCTTTGTTTCTGTCCTTACTAGAATTCTACAGTTTCCTTCACAAAGATGTCCTACATTGGTGATTAGTTTTATTTCAAAGTACCTGATACTTTTTTTTCAATTGAGATTGGCATTTTTTCTACTTATTTTCAAATTGACTTATGACCTTTGACTTTTAGTTTATGTCTCTGCTCTTTGCTGACATGGTGACTTGGGTTCCCTAGTTCCAAATCCCAGAGAGCACATGTGACCTTAGGATACTGGGTACCTTTACTCTGCCTTTAAAAAAAAAATATTTAATTTTATTGGTAAATTTAAAGAGTATTCAAGCAGGATATGTAACAGGATTCCACTCATAAAATAAAATGAGACTCATAATGTTTGAGTTAGTGTTGAGTCATGGAAAATAACCTGAAATGAATAAGTATATAGCAAACTTTAACAGTTGTTATCTCTGTCTCTGTGGAAAACTTTCAGTTTCCAAAATATTTATTCCTGAATTTTAAGTTCTTTCTTTCCCTAAAAAATGTCGTACATATGTAATCAAAATTTTAAATGTTTTGCCTTATTTAATAACAAATTTACTGAAGTATAATTGCCATGAAATAAGCTGCATGTTTAAAGTATTCAAACTGAAGATATTAATATTTAAACAGTAGATGTTTAAAGTATGATTGGACACTACATTTACAATAATGAGCATTTTATCACCTATGAAAGATTCTGTGATCTTTTATAGTCTTTTCTTCTTAGTCCTCTCTATCCCACCACCCTCATCCATAGTCAACCATTCATCTGCTTTCTGTCACTATTTCTTAATTTGTATTTTCTAGAATTTTATATAAATGGAATCATTGGTTGTCTAGCTTATATTCAGCAGGGTTTTTTTTATACAGGACTATATAGTTTCATATATCTATAGTTTCATATATCTATAGTTCGCTCCTTAAATACCTTTCAAGCTGCTTTCCTAAGTAACTCCATCATTGTGCATGTGGTATAGTTGTTTTAATAATATATATGACATTAGTAGGGGTGTTGGCTCCTGTTTTGACTCTCATCATTTTACCTGGTGATTGTTTTGACTACACATTGAAAGCTCGATTGCTTTGAATATAAAAACTTAAATACTTCTTTGTAATAAGTAGTATTGACACATGGTGGTCAATGAAAGATTCTCTTCCGCAAGCACCATTAGGCCACATGAGCTTGAAGAAATTATGCTAAAATACTGAGTTTATCTCTGTATGGTAAGATTATAGGTGTTTCTTTTTTTCCTCCCTTTGTCACCTGTATTTCCAAAAAATAATATTATTTTTATAATTAATAAATGCATGATACACAAAGAGTATCCAGTGAAACATATTAGATAAAACCTACAGTTGGACACACACACACACTCAAACGCACATACACACAAATACATACATGCACAAAATTTTTTAAGGACAAAGACTAAAAAGGGAGAACTTCATCTACAAGCCCTTTTTCCTTTAAGTTGCAAATCCTTTAAAGGTAGAAAACACAATTTAGGGGCCTCCCTGGTGGCGCAGCTGCTGCGGAGCTATCGGCAGCAGTGACTCGAGTTCGATGCCTGGCCAGAGAGATATCCACATGGCACGGCAGACCTCTCCTGCCTCGCCCACTGCTCCCCTCAGCAGTGTATTTCCATCGATCTGCCTGTTCTGCTCCCCACTCTGTCTCTGGTGAACCCTCCCGCCGCCCCATGCCTCTGGCCTGTACCCCAGCTTGTATGCATAAATAAATAAATCTTTAAAAAAAAACAAACCACAATTTATTTATCTTTCTAACTCCCTCAGTGCCAACACAATAGCACTGTTTTTTGTTTTTAACCAAGTTTGCTTAGGAGCCATTTCTCTCAGAAAACTTCATCCCCTTTCAAACCAATGTTAAGCCCTTTTATGAATACTTATTCTTTTCAAATGATGTTGTTAGTAGAAATGTAAATCATCACTGTATCTTCTTGATATATACCACATCTTCCTGATCCAGTCATCTGTTTTTGGGCATTTAGGTTGTTTCCATATATTAGCTATTATAAACAGTGCTGCAATAAATATAGGAGTGCAGGTTTCCTTCTGAATTAATGTTTTTGCGTCCTTTGGGTAGATTCCTAGGAGTGAAATTCTGGGTCATATGGTAGCTCCATTTGCAGTAATTAGAGGAACCTCCACACAGCTTTCCATACTGGTTGGACCATTTTGCATTCCCACCAGCAGTGTAGGAGAGTTCCTTTATCTCCATATCCTCGCCAGCACTTGTTGCAAGTTTTTTTAATGTGCTCCAGTCTCACTGGTGGAAGGTGGTATCTCATTGTGGTTTTGATTTGCATTTCCCTGATAATAAGTGATGCTGAACATTTTTTCATATACCTGTTAGCCACTTGTATTTCCTCTTTGGAAAAGTATCTTTTTAGCCCTTCTGCCCATTTTTGTTATTGGATTGTTTGCTTTGTTTTTGTTGAGTAGTGTGAGCTCTTTGTCGATCTTTGAAATTAATCCCTTATCAATTGTATGGAGTGCAAATATTTTCTCCCACTCAGTAGGGTATCTCTTTGTTTTGGTTGTTGTCTCTTTTGCTGTACAGAAGCTTTTTAGTTTGATGTAGTCCCAGTTGGAAACAGGCACTTTTTAACATTAGTGGTGAGAGAATAAATTGATACTAGCCTTTTGAAGGGCCATTTGGCAGTGTTATGAAAGTTACAAATACGTATGTTATCTCCTCCAAAAACTCTAATTTCAAAATCATTGTTCATAGTAATACCAGTATACATACATATATAGAGACATATATATAATCATTGATGATTTTTCATTTCAGCATTGTTTATAGTAGCAATGCAAACATCCAGCAATAAGGAATAGCTGAATAAATTATGGTACACCTATACAAAACTGTATCTATAAAAATGAATAAGTGGTCTCTTTCTATATTGGTGGGGAACAATCTCTAGAATACATTAAGTGAAAAAGAGCCTAGTGCAGGAGTATGGTATTAATTATTTTTAAAAGGAGGGGAAGAAAAAATATATATCTGCGCCTATATGCAAATAGTTGCCTAAAAGGGAGAAAAAAAGAATTGCATGTGGTGGGGGCAGGGAAAATTGAGGCATATGTTGAGGAGTGGGAGGGAACTATCCATTTTTTAAAATTCATTTTGGTGTTTGAATCATGTGAATGTATTACCTATTCATAAAATTAAAGCATCTATGCAAAATGATGCCAAAGTTATAAGGAAAATGTGGAAATATAATTTATCCTTGCTCTAGAATTTGCATTTTGGGCAAATTTCATTTCAAGCCATGTATTTTCAGACCCATGAAAGTCTATCTTTCTAGAATTATTTAACTTCTATTTAGGAATGCAGCCACTCACAGATCTAGGTAGCAGCCCCCTTTAGCACATGGTCCCACACCTCCCCAGAGGAGGAATTGCTGTCTCTGTGCTTCATCATCACCTTGGGCCAAACAAGTGGAGACAATTAAAAGATGGGAATCACTCCTGACTTACAATGCCTAGCTCAGATATTCCCCCCAAATGCAGTGTCTTAGCCTTACAAGAAGGTGCTTCTGATAGTTCCCTTCCTACTCATGCTACCTGGAAGGTCTTGCTAAGTTTGTGCCTGTAAGTTTGGCATTTCTCAATAAAAAGAGGTAGCCATAAATGATAAAAGAGGAGAAATTTCTGTGTTCTCTACCAGATGACTTTCATACAACTTAAGATTTTTATTTCTGATGTTTTGGTTCAATATCTGGGGAGTCAACTTGAATTCCTTCCAGGGCAGGAAGTGATGTGAATGAAAAAAATACAGCGTAGGACATAGAGAACAGGGAGTGACAGAGACTGCAGAACCTGGCCCTAGTTTTCACCCTCTGATATTAGCCATTTCCTCATCCTTGACAACATTTGCAAATCCTATAAAAATTTAACTGCTCAATAGTAGGAGACTTCAACACCCCACTTTCACTATTGGACAGATCAAGAAGACAAAAACTAACCAAGGACATTAAAGCTCTAAATAAAGACCTAGATCACATGGGATTAACAGATATCTATCGATCACTTCACCCCCCAAAAATTGAATAAACATTTTTCTCAAGTGCACACAGAACATACTCTAGGACCGATCACATATTAGGCCACAAAACAAACCTCAACAGTTGTACTAAGATCAAAATCGTACCAGCCTTCTTCTCCGATCACAAAGGAGCCAAACTGGAAATAAACAATAAAAAGAAAAAAAGAAGCCCTTTCACCTCATGGAGACTGAAGCCCACATTATTGGAAGACCAATGGATCAACGAAGAGATCAAAGAAGAAATTAAAAAATATATAGAAATGAATGACAATGAAGACACAACCTTCCAGAACATTTGGGACACAGCAAAAGCAGTAATAAGAGGAAAATACATAGCATTACAAGCTCACATCAAGAAATAAGAAACAACTCAAAGAAACAATCTAATCTCACATCTCAAAGAACTAGAAATGAACAACAAAAAAACCCAAAAGCCAGCTTAAGAAAGAAAATAATAAAAATCAAAGCAGAAATAAATGAAATGGAAATAAAAAAAACAATCCAGAAGATCAACAAAACCAAAAGCTGGTTCTTTGAAAAAATAAACAAAATAGACAAACCTCTAGCCAGGCTTACAAAGAAAAAATGGGAGAAAACACAAATAAATAGGATCATAAACGAAAGAGGAGAAATCACAATGGACACAGCAAAATTCAAAAGAATAATCAGAGACTACTATGAACAGCTATATGGAAACAAGTTCAACAACCTAGAGGAAATGGACACATTCCTAGAACTATACAAAAAAACTAGATAAAGAAGATATAGAACACCTAAACAGACCAATCACAAGCAGTGAAATTGAAACAGTAATCAAAAACCTCCCCAAAAACAAAAGCCCAGGACGAGATGGTTTCACAAACGAATTCTACCAAACATTCAAAAACGAAATAGTCCCTATATTACACAAACTCTTTCAAAAAATCGAGAAGGAAGGAGTACTACCAAACACATTCTATGAAGCAAACATTACTCTAATACCAAAACCAGACAAAGATAACACAAAAAAAGAAAACTACAGACCAATCTCTCTAATGAACACTGATGCAAAGATATTTAACAAAGTCAGCCAACAGGATCCAACAATGCAACCAAAAGACAATACACCACGACCAAGTGGGATTTATCCCAGGGACACAAGGATGGTTCAACAACTGAAAATCAATCAATGTAATCCAACACATCAACAAAAAGAAAAATAAAGACCACATGATCATATCAATAGATGCTGAGAAAGCATTTGACAAAGTGCAACATCCATTTATGATAAAAGCCCTTGAAATCCTTGGGATAGAAGGAACATGCCTCAACATAATAAAAGCCATATACGACAAACCCACAGCCAACATTATCCTCAACGGTGAGAAGCTGAAGGCCTTTCCACTTAGATCAGGAGCAAGACAAGGATGTCCACTCTCACTATTGCTTTTCAATATAATACTGGAAGTCCTCGCCAGAGCAATAAGGCAAGAGAAAGACATTCAAGGAATCCAAATAGGAAAAGAAGAAATTAAACTGTCTCTGTTTGCAGACGATATGATAATATATATATAAAACCCTAAAAACTCCATAGAAAAACTACTCAAAATTATAGACCAGTTCAGTAAAGTAGCAGGATACAAAATCAATGCACAAAAATCAGTAGCCTTACTATATGCAAACACCCAATCTGAAGAAGAAGAAATTAAGAAATCCATCCCCTTCAAACTCGAAATCAAAAATATCAAATATCTGGGAATAAATCTAATAAAAGACGTAAAAGACTTATACAAAGAAAACTACAAAACACTGTTTAAAGAAATACAAGAAGACACAAAAAAATGGAAAGACATCCCCTGCTCATGGATTGGAAGGATTAACATTATCAAAATGGCAATCCTCCCAAAAGCAATTTACAGATTCAATGCTATTCCAATAAAAATCTCAATGACATTCTTCAAAGAAATAGATAAAATACTGATGAAATTCATATGGAACCACAAAAAGCCCCGCATAGCTAAAGCCCTCCTGACTAAAAAGAAAGAAAATGGTGGAATTTCACTCCCTGATTTCAAACTATACTACAAAGCTGTAATAACTAAAACAGCATGGTACTGGAACAAAAACAGACACAAAGACCAATGGAATCGAACAAAATACCCAGAATTAAAGCCGCATATATATGAACAACTAATCTTTGACAAAGGAGCAAAGAAAATGCAGTGGAACAAGGACAGTCTATTCAATAAATGGTGCTGGGAAAACTGGACAGCCACATGCAAAAAAATGAAGCTAGACTACTGCCTCACACCCTGCACAAAAACCAACTCAAAATGGATAAAAGACCTAGACGTAAGA
>PVIJ01022730.1:0-15525 GCA_004024925.1 Scalopus aquaticus
CACACACACACACACACACACACACACACACACCCCTCTGGAGGGGTTTCAGCCAACCTCTGGGACCAACACCTTACACAGGGTTTACCCGCAGAGAGGGCCCTCAGAAAGCAACACCACCACCTCCCCACAGGCCTCTGAGAATTGTCCACAAGTCCCAGCAAGTCCCAGGTCCCTTACTGAGGAACCCCATCAATTCAAGCTTTTTTTTTTTTTTTTTGAGAATTGGTTAAAAAAAAAAAAAAAAAATCACAAAAGGTTGCAATGCATTCAGTTAGACTGAGATATCCCAGTTATCCATTTCTGATAACCATTGTCCATTTCCCAAAAGGAAATTTCACAATTGTGAAATGCATTTCCTAAATGAAGGGCCCCACAGAGAAAAGTCAGTGAAAATGGATGATACCGCCCAAACTTTTCTCCAAGCTCCCACTTCCTCTCCCTGAAGACATTCTGCCAGGTGCTGTCCTCCATCTGTGCTGAAGAAGATTCTTTGCTTGACCAAACTTCAGTCAGGCTCCCCCTGAATCTTTTCCCCAGTAAGCCCACCCCCACCCCATACTTCCTTTTAGATCTAGTTGTGTTTTTTTTTTTCCTCATTTTAGCAAGATCCTGCCGCTTTAGGTCAGCAAGGATCCCCCCAGTAATGTCTGATCACCTCTGCCAGAACCCCTCAGACTCATGTGTCCTCTTGGTCACTTTGCATCCACCAAACACCCCCACCCCCACTTTCTGCCAACCTGCTCTTGAGCTATAAACCCCCACTCGTTCTGGATGTATTCCCTCTTGGGCCGAGTTCTATACATCAATAGTTTCAATGAGGTTTGACTTAACTGCCTTTTGACATCTTCACACCAAGGGAGAAAAAGCAGACCATGTGCTTCAGGGATCTTTGTTCACATTTACCCTGGGTCTCCCTTTAGATGGACTAATTTGAGCTTATCCCAAGAGCCCCACAGGGCCATTGTAGACCAAAAGAGTTTTTAGCAAAGTTTTGTAATGAGAAGGAGCACAGACAGTGTTAGGGTGGAGGTTTTTGTTTTTGTAATCTATCTTCACCACTTCAACTTCTGTCCAAAACACTTTTATTTTATTTATTTATTTTTAGTGTTGAGGCTTGGATCTGCATCGGAATTCTCAGACATATCACCCAGGCCACCCCACAAGCACGGAGACCCCTGTTTCCAGTTCGCTTACTGGTCTGAGTGACCGGTAGTGAGTCTGTAACAGGGCTGAGTCCAAAGTCCAGTAAAGGTGGTGCCCCCTGGAGGGGTTTGCTGATGAGAATGAATAATAGCCCCAGGGAAAATGCTAGGTTTGCAGTTTGGGGTGGAGAGTCTGATGAGAAATAAAAGGGACTGAAGGAGAAGGGGAAGGCAGTCGTCATGATGTAGAAATAGAGGAATCAGCGGCAGAAAATGCAGTTGGGAAGACTGAGAGCTTGGAAATTAGATGTCAGAAGTTTTTGAGCCGCCACAAAGGGGCAACTCTTTCTGCCTGCTTGCGTTTGTGCCCACGTTCTTTACCGCCCTGTCCCTTTCCCTAATAAACCTGTTTAAGTATATCTAACATCTCCGACTCGTGGAGAAACTCGCTGCATGCCGCCCAAGGGGAGATCTGAAACTGTTACAGGGCAGGGAGAGGGGCACCCCCAGGACCCCCAATCCTGCCCGTTCGAAATATGTTCTGCCTTAGCGGAAAGAAACTTTAATACAATTAGTGTATAATACAAATATATATATATAATATAATTATATATATTACAATTATATATAATTATATATATATAATATATATATATAGTTTCTAAATTAAACACCTAAAGTTATTTATCACCTTGTGGGCAAAAGTCCACCCAAATGGGATTGGCCCAAAGCAAGGCCCGAAAGCCTGCCACAAGTCTAAAGCACTTTTTGGCAGGAACCCATAGAAAAGGGTCAGAACCAGCCAGACACTTTTGTGAGGAAAAGAACAAAATCAAAATCCAGATCAACATTGTCACTGTCACCTCCCCACGGGTCTCTCACCCACATCTGTTTCAAACAGTCCAGGCCAGTGCAGCTTCTTCACATGTCTCTCTGTTTCTTGTGTCTCTTCTGGCCTCCATCCTGCTCCCTTCTTTCTCTCTCCTTCTCCAGCTTCTTATCTCTCCTGCTCAGCTCCACCCTCCCTTGGGTGGGGCAGGGAACCTGGAACACGCCCTTTTTCCTGGGGCCCACCCACCCCCTTACAAAACCTTCCCAGAGTGAACCCAAGGACCCCACTCTCAAACCTATCAATCTCCAAAACCACATCAGTTTCAGCAGAGTTTCCTTTCGGCGGCACCAGGCAACTTTCTTCAGGAGACAGAGACTTTAGATATACTTAAACAGGTTTACATTAGGGAAAGGGATAGGAAAGTAAAAGACACTTGCATAGACACAGCCGGCAGGAAGAGCTGCCCTGAAAGGACAGGTTTGCTAAGAAAGAGGCCTGCATGTTTGCAGGCAGGCGGGCAGCCCTGAGGAGAGCTGCCTCTGCTGAGGGAGGTCCGTGAAGACCAGGCATGGTACAGGTCAATGGTACAGGTCACGGGCAGGCAAGAAGGCCACTGCAGAGGGACAGAGTTGGTAAAAAGGGACACCTGCATAGGCACAGATGGGCAGAAAGATGGCTGCCCCGAGCAAATGCAGAGATGGCAGTAATATAGTCCTCTTTCAGTCTGAAGGGGCAGTTCCCTCCAGGAGTGGTTTGTTTGTTGTTGATTTTGAATAACTATGTAGGATCTCAAAGGCACCGGAGATTCTACAATGGCCCTCAATCTCTTTATCTTCACCTTCCATTCAGCAGTCTGAGACCTACTTGATCTTATGCTGTGTAGCTTAGGTGCTGGCACCAGGGATTTTGGTTATCATTGTGTTAATGGTTATGTAGATTCCTTCTACCCCCACTTCCTTGTGTGAGTCAGGTTCTCACCTTATTTTAAGTTATATTTCCTCCATCACCTTCCTCATCAGAAAATGGTGATTCTAGGCCTCCCTGGTGCAACAGGTTAAGCATAGCGCTGTGGAGCTGTTGGCGGCGGCTTGGCGGCGGCACAAGTTCGATGCCCGGCCGGGGAGATTCCCACATGGCACAGCAGACCTCTCCTGCCTGGCCCACAGCTCCCCTCAGCAGTGTATTTCGGATGATCTGTCTGTTCTGCTCCCCACTCTGTGTCTGGTGAACCCTCTCACCGCCCCACACCTCTGGCTGCACCCTAGCTTGTATGCAAAAATAAAAATTAATCATTAAAAAAAAAAAGAAAGAAAATGATGATTCTCCTCCAGGGAAGTAAATGTCCAGTGTACTCAGCTGCCAGTAAACTCGCAGGAAAAGTAGCCAGGCCACTGTAGGTCAGCCACAACACTCCCCATCAGCACATTCTACCCTTAACATCACCTCCTTGCTTATCCTCCTTGGTCGGCATCACCAAATTTTACCAGTGGCAGGTTTTGCTGTTCTCATGACTTGCCTCTATCTCAGCCCCTTAATATTTCTCTAGGACTTCCTAAATCTCAGCACAACTTCCTTCTCAGTTCTAATCTACCCAGTAGACCTGCTAGGAAGGATTCTTCTCCTGAACTAGAGTATTAAAAGCTGTTGTGCTCCTGAAGGACTCCTAGGGGTCCCTGAGTCCCTTGGTCCCCTTCAACTAAACTTCTACTTCACTGTAGACCTAAGTCAACTGTTAGAATTCTCTCTTTTCCATAGGCAGAGTATTTCACCCAAGTTGGACACAAATGGAGGCAGAACCCCTTAAAGTAGAAATAGATCCCTCCACGCCCCTCCTGAAGATACCCTAGTATCACTTAAAGGCAGAAGAAATCGAGGGGCTCTGTGCAATAATAGCTTTACTAGACTAAATACTTGCAGACCCAACTCCAGGCCATGCAAGCCTCCCATTCTGGCACCAACATCCCAGTGGGCAAGGATCTCAGTGAGTCCAGGCCTGAGGTCTATCAAAATCATCCAACCCAGATTCGACTTGGTGCCTAATCCTAACACAAGCCTCCCTGCTGTTCCTTCCACCCCGAGGCCATGCACTGTCCTCAGTTGTGATACCCCTTATTTTATAGCCCCTTTCATAAAGAACCCCAACCTGTGCTTGTCTTCACCTGGGGAAATCCACAACATACCTGCACTGATATGCTCCACAGATTTACTATGACTGCTACCTACATCTCCAACACCCTAAATGCCAATTTGAGGGGCTTAAAATTCCCAGGAGATTCCACTTCCATCTAATGTGTAAATGACTTCCTTTTGAATACAGAACACCTTCTTAAGGCATTAGCAAGAAAGGGCCACCAGGTGGCTAGAGACAAAACTCAACCATGCCCTGTGCTTCCGGTATCTGGGTCATGGTATTTCAGCTGCAGGTAAAAAGCCATCTCCACAGACAAGCCTCTACTCTTCAACATTTTCCTGTCCCTGAACTTTTCGGTCTGGTAGGGTATCGTAGAATATAGATCCCTGGTTTCTCCAGGATTGCCTCCCTCCTCTAGCCATGATGGAGACACCCTCAGAACCAGAAGTCTGGGACTTCCTATCCAAAGATGCTGTTGAGAATCTTCAGGGCTCCCCGTTTTCCCCTCCCACCCTTGGACTTCCCCTTGACTCTGCCTTTTGTCTTGGTTTGCACATGATCATAGGGCTATGGCCTTGGAGGGGTATCCAGAAGCAGAATGGAGACCTGGGACCTCTGGGATGTTACAATGTAACCTTCAAGTCCATAATTAAGGCAAACCTCCCTTGGCAGTGAGCCATGGCTACTGCCCCCAAACTCATCCAAGCCACCTCTGATTAGAAGTAGGTCATGCAGGGCCTCCTTGGTGGCACACTGGTTAAGCACTGTGTTGTGGAGCCGTCAGCAGTGGCAACATGAGTTCAACGCCCGGCTGGGGAGATTCCCACATGGTGCGGCAGACCTCTCTCGCCTCGCCTGCTGCTCCCCTCAGCAGTGTATTTCCGATGATCTGCCTGCTCTGCTCCCCACTCTGTCTCTGGTGAACCCTCTCGTTGCCCCACACCTCTGGCCTGTACCCCAGCTTGTATGCATAAATAAATAAATCTTTTAAAGAAAAAGAAGTAGGTCATGCATATGACTCGAGTCTCAAATACGGTCATGCACAGACCGTATTTTTAGTGAAAACACATAGCACTTTCACACCTTGCCAACATCGATGTAATCCTGGTATTCTCTTTTCCTCTCTTTATTGTACCTCTTTGTCAAACCCTAACCCTGCCACCGTGCTTCCTTTACCTACTGATGGAAAGCCCCACCGTGGTGTCATCAACAATAGATCATTACCCTGTCCTAGGCTAGGTTTATCAGATAGCCCCCTCCCCCAAGTTGACCTCACTCTTCAAGTCGGGCTCCCGCCATCAGAAACAGTGGGCCCTTCCAGGCTGGCTAAGCCATCACTGATCAACATAAAACCCTAGGATACTGAGCCCTGCCAAATGTCAAATCAACACAGGCAGCCGAGTTCATTGCTCCTACTAGGGCTTGCGTAAGAGCAGAGCGAAAGAAGGTTAAATTTCTATTGATCGCCACTGTGCCTTGGGGGTAGTACAAAGTTTTGGTTTATTATGGAAACAGCCAAGCAGGTGGTAGCCCAGTCCCAAATGGACCCCACCCAAATAGCGGCATTTCTAGAGGCATTATTATTATCCCAGCAGATCACTGGAGTTAGAATTGAATGACAGGCAGCTCATTGCTCCCCACCCCCCACCCCATGTCTCTGCAGGTATTCTCTTTCCTTTTTCTTTTCCTTAGTCAGCTTGCTATGGGCTGATGAAGAAAAAAAACCTCAGGAAGACAGCACAACAAGTTCAAAGAGGGAGGTGGGAATAGTTCGACATATATATATATATATATATATATATATATATATATATATATATATATATATATATATATATATATACACACACACACACACACACACACATATATACATATATATATGCCAAATTAGCAGCTTTTGACCCAAACACCTAAGAAACCCAAGCAGCTGCCAAACTGTAAGTTATGCCCCAATCCCATTTCAAGGCCCCAGGATCTCCTGATGAGACCATTCACCTTCCCTTGAGGGAGAGTGTCATTGAGGGTGACTCCTAAGGAAACCCTGAGAGACATGTCACCCAAATAACAGCTTCAGGTTCAGAAAGAACTGGATAGGGGGAAACCGGATGTTCAGTCCGTTCAGATGAACTTGGAAAACACCAAGACAGCTGCTGGGGAGCTCCTAAGTCTAGCTCTTGAGCCCGTGTGTCTGGCTCATATGACATGATTCACCGCAGAAAGGGCCAAATGTTGAATGTATTAGACAAACAGTGACCTGGACCCCTTCGCTTTTATTTGGACCAAGCAGCCACCACTGGCCTCAACTGCCAGAAACATAACCTTGGAAAGGTGAGGTGAGGAAGGGAAGTGCTCCCCACCTCTGCCCCATCCCCAGGCCCTTCCGGCACTGCTAGGTAAATGTCATACAGTTCCCAAAGCACCAGGCTACCAATACAGGCTCACTTTTGTCGTCACGTTTTCCAAATGGTTAGAGGTTTCCCCTTCTGAAATGCCCCAGTGATAGCAGTTGCCAACATGTTCCTGAAATGCACAGTACCCACTGGGGGTATCCCTTCTACCAAGTCTAGTGACAAAGGGTCCCATTTCATTGGTACAATCATATGGGAAATCCAAAAAGCAACACATTAGTCCAAGACCCCAGCACCGCCGTGCCATCTGCAGGCATCAGGCGCAGGGAAAGAACCAACAGCAGCCTTAACATGGAGCTGGTTGCTCCCTGAAGAAATGGACTTTCCCTGACCTTGAATGCTGCCCCCAGCTCTCAGAGCTTCCCTCCATCTCAGCATAAGCTAGCCCTTTTTGGAACAATCACAGGAAGGCCCACAAAGTCACCTCATTCATCTTGTGCAGGGGAAGATTCCAATTTAACAGTCCTCATTCCCTCGATACTGTCAAGGGTTAACATATACACAATGGAATACTATTCAGCAATCAAAAAAGATAAACTCATGCAACATGGATGGAGCTAGAAGGGATCATGCTCACCAAAATAAGCCAGAAGGAGCAAGAAAAATATCGAATGTTTTCACTTACAAGAGGAATATAGGGGAACCAAATAAGAGAACAGGAGGAGAAAATAACAACAACAACGACAAAACCAATAACAAAAACTAGCAGGCAACCATAAATGAGAGACATTCAGTGAAGGAGGGGAAGGATAAGGGATCAAAAAAGGGGAGAGAAGAGCACAAGGGACTATGGTGACGGTTCATGGGTGAATTAGTAGTGGGTAACCCACGGGGAATACACAATAATGTAAAAGATATAAATAAATTATAAATAAATAAAGACACTCAATCCTATAATCAATAAGACAAGGCTTCCGTTGACTGCCTTCCCTTTAGAACTTCTTGATCATCCTTTACACGATGCACCAGCAGATGACGGAGTATTCTGGAAACGCCACCACTGGAAAACTGATATGAGGCAGAAAGACAGCACCTCCTACCTTTGTAATCATTGCCAATGTCGTCATGTCACAGATGCTCAATCTGGGCTTCGAGTTCCTCAAGTGAAGAAAAACAAGAGCCTTCCAACTGGAGAAGTATCCCAGGGGGCCTCAAACTGAGGCTCTAGCAACAGCTTCTAGAAGCAGATGACAGCCAGAATGAGACAGCTTGCCCCAAGACCCGAGGACAAGTAGATCATGTCAGGTTCCCCCAAGACCTCAGAACAAGACCCACCTGGTGCTTCCTCTTTCCCCCAGCTTCTTTATCTTCACCTTTTGCCTTGAGACATACCCCAGCCCCATCCCACCCCTGCAAACTCCTCACTCCATTCCACAATCACCCCCTGCCTTCACTAGGACTTCACCTTCACCTTCATTTTCCTCTCCCTAAGTTTAAGAGTTTCAGCTCCTTTCCCACTTGGCCACCTCCACTCGACCCTCAGCAAGTCAGTTTTGCCCACAGAACCTTCCACAGGCCTGGGCAAAAGGCGTCACCACTTCCTATAATGCCACAGGCTGTTGGAGCTGTGCTTCCTTCCTGTGGGCAGCTCCCAGGCCCCTGGAGCAATCAGAATACTGTTTTGCTCAGTCCTCCCATCAGAATATCTATTTTACCATAATCCTCTCTTTTTTTTTTTAAGATTTATTTTTTATTTATACATACAAGCTGGGGTACAGGCCAGAGGCATGGGGCGGCGAGAGGGTTCACCAGAGACAGAGCGGGTAGCAGAACAGGCGGATCAGAAGTACACTGCTGAGGGGAGCAGCGGGCGAGGCAGGAGAGGTCTGCCGCGCAATCCCAGGCCGGGCGTCGAACTCGTGTCACCACTGCCGACAGCTCCACAGCGCAGCACTCAACCTCTGCGCCACCGGGGAGGCCCATAATCCTCTCTTTCTTTCTGTTGTGCAACCACCCTAAACCAAGCAGGTTCATCATCAGTCCTAGCAGACTTGTTTTATTAGTTGTTTTCATAATGTTCTTCACTGGGTTCCACTGTACTCCGCCAAAATCAATCGTACACCGCCACACACCGCCACACACCGTCACACACCGTCACACACCGTCACACAGCACCACGGTTGTCTGCTGCTGCTTAGCTCAGGTGCGTCCACTTACGCACACCCACACCCTTCTTCAAGAGCCCACCATTAGGCACACGTGTAGGCCTGCAGGCCTGCAGAGGTCCATCATTGAGTGGAGGGCGGAAAAACCTGATAATTTTCTCATTACCCTAAAACCCACCCCCTCAGCTTTTTTTTGCCATACAATTTATACATTTCCCTCAGCAGATATGAATATGACCCACAGAATTAAACAATACAGCAAAACAACAAAATACATGCAAACCCAGGCAGGGCACCAACCTTTGGGCTAAAGACAAGATTATTGGCACCGACAGGTGATCCAGCAATTCATGTTGCCGAAGGCACTGCTCATTCGAGGCAGGGTACAACCACTCTGCATCCACCCCCAGGATGTGCTCAACTGTTGAGACTGGCCATACTACTCTTTGGGGGGTCAGTCGCCTAATCTCCAGGGGTACTCTCTGCCATCACTCCAACATTCGGCCTTCATAGCCGCCAACGTGACGCACAGACCCTGCACTCAGGCCAACCCCTTGCACACGCGCAGGGGTCGGGGATCCGTGGATACAAGCGCCACATGGGGCCTCTCTTGGGTCCCCTCTTCGGCTGTGGTCTCCACCATGAGCCACGTTCCCCATCTGTCCCCCAAGGACGGGCTCCTCAGCACCTCACCCTTATTCAGTAGTGAACAGGGCATCACACACTGGTGATTTTAAGAGGCTCATGGCCTTTAACAACCTTTCAGCCACTTATCAACCACTCAGGGCTTCCCAACTTTGGCACCAGCTTTTGCCTTAAGTTGGCTTTTACAGCTCCTCTGCCTGGCTGCAGAGACCCTCACACAAGCCTGCTCTCATGCCTGCCCCTTCCTCTACTCTGGCTATTGCCTCTCTGGGCTGTGGGCCCTGGGAGTACCGGGCAGCGTGCAGGCTGCTTTTGGCCACCGAGACCCATCGGCCACCTCCCTAATTCTCACTCTCTGGGGTGTACAAATGATACCTTCCATCCCCAGGGTCCCAGAGTCATAACTTACCCCAAGTCCATCAGGGCTTTACTCGTTCTTTCTGATGAGTCTGCTGCCATGGAGTAGTGGGTCCTCTCAGGCCGTCTCCTCAACTTGAGGTCTTGTCCTACAACTCCCGGACCTTGTCCACCTCCTGTGCTCAGCGTCTTCAGCTTTTCTCACAGCTCCTGGACTCTGGTCACCTGGACTCCTGGACTCTGCACCTCCTGTGCATCTGTGGCGCCTCCAGCGTTGTCCAGCTCACGGTCTCCCACCCCTCAGTCCCTCCTGAGGTCTTCGGAGGGCTCCATACCTGCCTGCGTTGAACTGTCGGGCCTTCTATGCCATTTTTTGTGCAACCATCCTAAACCAAGCAGGTTCATCATCAGTCCTAGCAGACTTGTTTTATTAGTTGTTTTTATAATGTTCTTCACTGTGTTCCACTGTACTCCGCTGAAATCTATCATACACCGCCATATTCCGCCACGCACCACCACGCACCGCCACACACCGCCATGCCTACCACACCACACCACGGTTCTCTGCTGCTGCTGCTCTATATGCTCAGTCTTGGCTCAGGTGCCACACCCCCCTTCAGGTGCCCACCATTAGGCATGCGTGCAGGCCTGCAGAGGTCCTTACTGAGGGGAGGGCGGAAAAACCTGATAATTTTTTCATTACCCTACACTTCCCTCCACTTTCTTTTTTAAGACTCATTTATTTATGCATACAAGAGCTGGGGTGCAGGTCAGAAATGTATGGGGACGGGGTGAGAGGACCCACCAGAGACGGAGTGGGGAGCAGAGCAGGCAGATCAACGGTTATCCACTGCTGAGGGGAGCAGCGAGCGAGGCAGGAGTGGTCTGCTGCACCTTATGGTAATCTCCCTGTCGGGGACTCCAACTGGCTACTGATAGCTTCATAGTGCTGAGACTTAACTCCTTGCACCACCAGGGAGGCCCCTCCCTCTGCTGTTTTAAGCTGGATAATTGTCCCCCTGGGAGAAAACACCTGCCCCTCCTCCAGTCTCTCTTCACAGAGGTCATATCTCTTCCCACTGTAATCCTGCCACGCGCTCCTTTCTGGGAATGAACATTTGTCATCACACTTACCTGCTGTTAAAGCCAACGCAAGACCCCAAGTCACTGCAGCTTCCCTGGGTACCCCTCACATGAACGGAAAAGCCCACTGTCCCTCCCAGCCTGATTTCTTGCCCACAGCCCAACTACACAGGGAGCACCTCCCACAAATCCCTCCTCCTCCCCCTCAAAATCACCATTCTTTGGTCACCCTCTGCCACCAGATACCCAGAAATATACTATTTCTGTGAACAAATCATCTGGCCCCTATAATTTTCATTTGGAAGCAGCCAAATAAACTTTGCCAATCTTACTAATGCCCTCTTAAACTCTCTCTGAAACAATCACCCATTCCCTCTGGTTCATCTTGCTGGGCCACAACTCAGCTGTGGAACCCCTGCCTTGTCCCTTTGCAGGGGGCTGGGTGCTTGGGAAGATAGGGGTAGGGAGGTAGCCATGCTTGTTCCTTCTATAGGAACAAGAAGTATCCAGAATATCACAAGGACTTTTGGAGGTGATCCCCACTCCTGGGGAGGTGAATTATTGATTGGGTTGTCGAAAAGTCATGACATATATTTTTCACAACTTTCTGACAGCCAGTGTTGTCGGAAAAGTCATGATATATTTTTTTCACAAGTTTCCCAACATGACACACTTTTTTCACGACTTTTCCAACAGCCCAATAATTCGTCATGACTTTTCCCACAGCCCAACAGGAAAAAAAAAAACAGCTACCGACAGAACTAGGCCTAAAGGACCATCCATTACTTCACTACTTGGGGAGAAAGCTTTGCCCAGAACCGTTTCCAGAAATTTATCCCTTGACAGAAGAAGTCAGACTGAACAACAGACTCATCTACTCACTGCTGAAACGATTCACTTTGTCCCTGCAAAACCACCACTGGCTTCAAATCAGTGACTCACCAATTAGGAGAAACCCGCACAATGTTCTCCATAATTGAATCGCCCCTGTGCTGACCCCAGCTGTAGGCAGGGCACTTGCATGGCGGCTGCTGGTTGGCCACGACCACTGCACCTTTAGCCTTGGCCAACTCGCTGATGTCTTTGCAGAGATGAGCCAAGAAATGTGTGCCCCAGCCATGAAGGCGCAGGCATCTGAGGAAGGATGACGGTCCTGGATCCCTGACAGTCTATGAAGTTGGGCGGACAGATGGATTCAGCCGCTAATCTTTGTCTTTCTGTTTATCTTCACAGGTTTGTTTTCATTAAATGTCTTGTGGGTGATACAGTACAGCAATTAGCAACCATCACCAAGTCTCAACAGATGGTTCAGTTGGTCCTAAATGAACAAAAGGCAACCAAATGAGAAATGGACTTAAACGGTGCAGAGAAAAGAGGACATTTCTTCCCTTGTACAGAAAGGGGACTGGCAACAATTCTTTGCTTGACATAAGGTCAGACCCCCCTGAGCCCTCTCTCTAACCAGGCCCATCTCTGGACTTCCTTGCAGGATTCAGTTTTAGCAAGAATCCTGCCAAGTCAGTTTAGCAAAACTCCCCACCCTTGATATCTAATCAAGCTAGTTTCCCCACTGCCCTCCAACTGTTACAGAGCCGCCCCGATACAAAATGGGATGCCTGACTGTGGGTCCTCACCCATGCACTTAAAAAGGACTTATAATAAGCCTCAATTGCAAGCACACAGAATAAAATTAATAAAGGGTTTATTTACAAAAGGAGGGGAAATAAAAAGACAACTCAAGAAAAAAAAAGAATAAATTGGTAAATGTGTCCTACCGGTTTTGCTGAGCTAGAATCCCAATAGCAAACAGCCAAAAGAGCAACTCCCCCAAAGCCCACGTCTGGTTATACATCAAACATGGCTGCTTAACTCCACCCTCAGTTCCCAAAATCCTCCCTTCTGTGATGATGGCATTATGGGATTTGTAGTCTTAGGTGTCTTGGATCTCTCTGGTCTGAGGTGGGGGTGGAGTCCATAAAAAAACCTATCTGTGGAGTTTGTTCAGGCCATCCTTTCTCCCCCAACACAACCCCATATCTAATTGTTACAGGGCAACCCCAATATACAATGGGGTGCCTGACTGTGGGTCCTCACCCGTGCGCTTAAAAAGGATTTATAATAAGAACAATTGCAGGCACTCACAAAAAGGTTAATAAAAGGGTTTATTTACAAAAGAAAGGGAAATAAAAAAATGAATAACTCGGGGACAAAAGGGAAAGTGAGGGAGAGAGATAAGTCTCCAAATACGCCCTACCAGATCCGAAGAGCTGGAAACCCCAATGGCACGCCGTAGCCTGGCGAGAAGCAAGAGACCCCCAGGTCAAAAGCCCTCATTATATAGCCAACATGTCTGCTTAACTCCACCCCTCAGTTTCCGGGAATCCTCTCTTCTGGATGATGATGGAATTCTGGGATCCGTAGCCCTAGGGGTCTTGGATCTCTCTGGCTTGAGGTGGGGGTCCATAAACCTTCCTGTGGAGTTTGTTGCAGACGCCTTTTTTCCCCCCAACATAATCACCCTGACCTGACTTTACCTGAATCACCCCACACTTGATGTTTTCTCTTGGTAGGTTTCCATTTAACATTGCCACCCCCAGACCCCCAAACCCCCCTCCACTTGCTCCTTGTTTATACACAAGGAGTTTATAACCCCACTTGTGCTGGTTGTATTGATTCTATCCTAATTCTTTAAATAAAAGCAATCCCTATCACTCTAACGTCTGTTCCTTCTCTTTGACAGTGCTCTTTTTCTTCATTTGTAGGCTCATACAGACCTTCTCTAAAAGCTCTTCCAGACCTCTGCAGGTAAGCTGTCATTTCTGGGGCTGGGAGGTGGCACAGGCTCGGGAAGGTCTCCGCCCTCCTGGCCTGTGCCTTACCCTCACCCTCTGACCCGCCCCCCTCCTGTCCAGCAGGTGGGCCTGTCCTTGGTCTGGGCACTCAGCCTCATTCCATCTTAAACCTAGGCCCCCACGGCCAGGCCTTCCAGCTCAGGCCTTCTGCATGCACACCAACCCCATCTCAAGCTGCTCCTGGAATAGAATTAAATCTGGCAGGTAAGCTTGGCAGGAAGGTCTGCCCAGTGGTCCATGCCTTGTGAGGCGCGGTGTGGCATTTCACTTGCACAAAATAGTAGCCTCTGCTTGAACACCTAATGTGCAGTTAGGCCAGGAAAGAAAGCACACCTAACTCTCACCCCAGCCTTTGCCCTACGGTAAAGATAAGGACAAGGAGGATAAGAAAGGTGAGGTAACTTGCCCACCTTCATGCCCCAGGTGAGGGACCCACGGGAGACTTCTTCTGCCTTCTGAATTTGCCCTCTGTCCACCAAGGCAAACCCAAGGCGCCCAACCCTTCACCTGGCAGCTGAGGAAAGTCACTGAGGGCCAACGACGTCCTGTGGCTTTTGAAAAGAGGCCTCAGATTTTTGGATGTTTGTTTGTCTGTCTTAGCCTAAAACAGAAACTCGGGTCCCCCCTCCCCCATCCTCCTTCTGGGCCTCCGCTGCTGTTTCAGTATCCCATCTACCAGCTGGAAAAAAGAGGAGACCTCTTACTTCCTCGCTCCATCTTTGGGAGGCCACTTCTGGAGTGAACCTCACTCTCCAAAAGCAAGACTAGGAATGAGGGAAAGGTGGGCGAACTGAGTAGGAAAAATGGCCACCTGTTCGTCACCGCCGCGGGCACCTGCTACCGACGAGCCCTCGGCTGGGTCACCGCCCCGGCCTCCGCCCCGGTCTGCGCGCAGAGCGCGCGCGGGCCCTTTAAGAGCGCGACGGCCGCGGCGCGGGGAGGAGGGCCAGGAGCGCCCGGAGCTGCGCCGAACTCGCCGGGGACGTCGGGCGCCGGCTCCCTGGCTGCTCGCTAGCGGGACCAGCTCCCTGCGCCTCCTCCCGGGACTACGCGGGGACCCGGGCCCGAGAGGGCGCGGGGCTAGCCGAGTCCCCGGGCGGGAGGCGCTCTGGGCAGCGCCCGACCCCGGGCATGGACAGAAAGAGCTGGGCGCGCAGGGGGCGCCGCGGGACCGGGCGGCCGGAGCGCTGAGCCAGACAAAGGCTCAGGAGTTGCGCTTGCTCTCGGGAGCCGGGCCCCGGGCACCGAGGCTGCGGGACCCCCGCGGCGGGAGGCTACAGCCGGCCCCCTCCCCCGCGGGCCGGTTCTGCGCACCAGGACCTGCCCTGCCCACTTCTCTCGGGCGTGGGAATTTGCCGAGGGGACCGAAGCGGCTCCGGCAGGACCTGGACCCGGAGGGTAGCCGCGCGCCCGCCCGGCGGGGAGCCAGGGAGCGTCGCAAGTTTCCGAGTCGCGTGCGGGGACCCGGCGCCGGCGAGCGGACAAGTCCCGCGTGCTGTGCTCCGAGCCGGACTGGGCCCCGAGAGCATGGGCAGCGGCGACCGGGGCGCGCCCGGACAGCCCGGCCGGGCGAGCAGCCTCCTTGGTGGCCGGGAGACCGCGGTGCGGCCGCGACTGCTACCGCTGCTACTGGTGTTTCTGGGTTGCCTGGGCCGCGACGCAGCGGCGGAGGACGCAGAAGTCAATGCCGAGGTAAGGACCCCTGCCTTGTCCCTCTGCGGGGGGCTGGGGGGGGATGGGGGCAAGGAGGTAACCACGCCCGCAATCCTAGGCAAGGAGGTGGAGGGAGCTGAGACCAGTCGAGGTCCCAGTCCCCGGGTAGGGGCTGGGGGGGGGGGGGGGGGAAAAAGGGGACCTGACAAGCTGCCCCTCCACAGCGCGCCCGCTGCGGCGCACCTCTGCCCAAACCCGGGAGGGCGTTGGACTCGCGCACACGCTGCACTCCACAGTCCTGCCCTGGGCGC
>PVIJ01022731.1:0-15519 GCA_004024925.1 Scalopus aquaticus
TAGCTCCCACCCAGGTCTGTTTCCAGAGTCAGGTTGGGCATGTTTCTCCCTCCTGACCCTTCTTCCTAACTCATCTTGTCAGTTGATGAAAATCTTGCTCTTAAGTTTATAACTTTTCTTCAAGCATATTCATTCTTTCCCTGTTATTTGCCAGGACTGAGATGGGGTCCATGTTGGGTGCAAAATTTAAGGAAGTGCTTGCTCTCAGGGTTATGCCCATTGCTCACTCTCCTTACCCTGATGTCCTCCCCCCACCCCATAATACACCTTTATTGTGGTCAGATTTCATTTAGAATGTCCCAAACCACTTCTTCCTTACACCTGCCTTCTATACTTGCTGCTCTTTGCTGTAATCAGTCACTCAACGGTATATTTATTGACCAATCAGTTCTCAATTCTCTTTGCTTTTCTGCAGTATTTGTCATTGGAATAAACTATAGTTGATCTTTCTTCAGTGATCTTTTACGACTCTCTACTTCTCAATCCTCTCTACCTCCTCCCAACCCTCAAATAATAACTTTCCTCACAAATCAGTTCTTTAGACTTTAAGAACACCCCCACCCTGGGCTACTCAGCCCCTCTCTACAGGTGACCCCTGTGCCAGCAGCTGTCTTGTAACCTCTTGCCTCCTGACATGCCCCTCGACAGCCTCTCTCATCTCATGCTCCACATGCCCGGAGCTGCAAAGTCGCACACTCCTCCCAGTCTTCTCTTCTTGTTCCCACTCAGGACCCCCTGGCGCCTTTCTCATGCTCTCGCTCTGCCATATCTACTTTCAGAGTGTTTCACCTGCAGCTCCTTGTCTCCATCCCCACGTGATCACGCCCAAACCCTCATCATGTCCCGCTGTCCCAACAGCCTCCTCTTTGGGGTAATTAAATTTGTATTAGAAATCCATATTTTGTAAAATATCTGCTTTCCCCCTTTATGTTTCCATGTTTTATAATAAGTTTGGTTGGTGTTTTCAAACTCCAGGGAGGAGGAAGATGGGAGAGAGCGTGACTCTGGGGCTCCGGAGAATGTGAGGGCAGGAGGTTCATGGCTGTGGTTCCTGCCATCCAGTATTTGGGTCCTGGAAAGGCACTTGGGGACAGGGAGGAAAGAGACTGAGACAGAGGGGGAGCCTAGAGGGCAGGCACCCAGGTTGGAAGCAACACCTTCTCACTTCTATTGTCCTCTCCTGAACCTCACACAGAGTGAACTCCATCACCACCCATGAATTTGCATGTTGTGATCTTGTTTCCACACTGGGTCACCACGTCCTTGGTTTATTCCTGCCCCTCTGGTCTACCTCGATCACATTTTTCCGCCCCTCATTGTTCTCCAACTTTGCATTTATTTCATTCCATGTCTTCTCTGCGCTCACCCATTCCCTCCTTCACTGCATGCTTCTCCTCCACTCCCCTGTTGTACCTCCCCTGCCCTGCAGCTCGCTGTCTGCTGGGTGCCGCGGAGGCTCCTTCCTCTACACCATGTCCAGAAACAACCTGCGGGTCCGGGAGCAGCTTTTCTCCTCCCTTTTGCGCCAGGACCTCGGTTTCTTCCAAGAGACAAAGACAGGTGGGGTGGAGTCCAGGTCTGGGGTTCCCTGGGCATTCCTTGCCCATTTCCCTCACCTGCACACAGCCTCTCCTGCCTCCTTGGGGCCTGCTTGCAGGGGCCTTTCTCTCTGAAGGTGAGGGAGGCACTTGGAGGAGGGGGCTGTGTCAGAGGGGAAGGTCAGGGGGGGAGTTTCTGGGGCTTCAACATTACACACTACACAGGGCTTCCTCACCTGCTCTGTCCCCCCCAGGGGAGCTGAATTCCAGGATGAACTCAGACACCACCTTGATGAGCTATTGGCTTACTCTGAACACCAACATGCTCTTGCGGGACCTGGTCAAAGTGGTGGGGCTGTACAGCTTCATGCTTAGCCTGTCCCCCCGCCTCACCCTCCTGTCTCTGCTGGGTGTGCCTCTCACCATTGCGGCCGAAAAGGTGTACAACGTCCGCCACCAAGTAAGAATCAAGCTCCTCTAAAGATCTTCTCTTTCAGTCCTTAGAGCAGCAGTTCTGGTAGGCTGCAGAGGTCCAAGATCCCACCCCCAGGCCTGTGTGGTGTGAGTGTGTGTGTGTGTGTGTGTGTGTTTTACATTATAGACATAATGTTGTGAGGCAATATATCATCATGGTTTTGATTTATATTTCCCTAATGCCATGTGATATTGGGCCTCTTTTTGTGTGGTTATTGGCCATTTTTACCTCTTTTTTTTTTTTGAGAAACATATTCAAGTCCTGGCTTAATTTTAAATTACATTGCTATTTATTTGTTGAGTTGTCGGAGTTCTTTTTATATATTCTTGATATTAATACTTCACCAGATAATATGGTTTGCAAATATTTTCTCCCATTTTATGGGTTTTGTTTTTCACTCTATGGATATATCTTTGATACACAAAAGTTTTTAATTTTGGTAAATCCAGTTTCATTTTTGGTAGCCTTTCCTTTTGGTGTCATATCTAAAAAATTACCAAAACAAGTGTCAGAAAGCTCAGAAATCATTACCAAATAGTGTCAGAAACATCCTTGTGTGTCTTCTTCTAAAGGTTTGATGGTTTTAGCTTCCGTGTTTACATTTTTGATCCATTTTGAAGTGTATCTCCACCTTCTCTAACTAGCCATGGCTTCGGGGAAAACACTTACTTCTTCATTCAGATAGCGGGAGTGACATGAATTACCTCAAATGAAGATTTAAGCAAAAGCACCGAGAACTCTGCCATATTTTGTTCCCACCCTCCTTCACACTCATTAGTCCTTCTGGAAAGCAGTGCAAGGAAGAGGAAAGAGGACAGTTTGGTATTGTTTAGGGAGATTGGGGGAGAACCCCAAGGACTGGAATGTGACATGGACTTCTGCTGTCTCTGTCCAATCAACCCCTCCCATCTCTGTCCCGCTTTTCCAGGCGGTGCTTCTGGAGATCCAGGACGCAGTGGCCAAGGCAGGGCAGGTGGTGCGGGAGGCTGTCGGCGGGCTGCCCGCTGTGCGCAGCTTTGGGGCCGAGGAGCAGGAGGTCTGCTGCTATAAGGAGGCCCTTGAACGATGCCGGCAGCTGAGGTGGAGCAGAGACTTGGAGTGGGCCATCTACTGGCTTTTCAGAAAGGTGAGGGCCTGAGGGGCTTGTGGGTGGGCTTGGGGAGGGGGTAGAAAGCCCGATGCTAGTCCTGCTGCTTGGTGTCATAGGGGCAGGGAGGGGGCGGGGGAGAGGCTCTTTTCCCATACTCACCCATTGTTTCCCTTCCAGATGCTGCAACTGGGCGTGCAGGTCCTCATGCTGGACTGTGGGCTGCAGCAGATCCTGGGCGGCGTCCTCACCCGGGGCGGGCTGCTCTCTTTTTTGCTGTACCAAGAGAACGTGGGACAGTGTGTGCAGGTGAGTCAGCAGGCAGTGCCTGCTCCTCTCTCTTCGCTCCTCCCTACCTCGTTTCTTTCTGATCTTCTGAAACTTGGGTTTTTTTTTTTTTTTGGTTCCCCTTAAGAACACAAAACAAAGCAAAAAACCTAAATCATTTTGTTATGAAGAATTTCAAATACATACTTCCCCAATAGATAAACTGTAACAAACCTGAATTACCCATCACTGCTTTGACATTTACCCACTCCTGGCCAACCCTGTTTCATCTGTATCTCTACCTACTTCTCTCACACATATTTTTTAGAAGCAGATTTGAGACATGGTGTTATATGCAAATATTTCAGTGTGGATCTCTAAAATATAAGCATTAAAAGAACCCATAAAGGGGCCTCCCTGGTGGTGCAGTGGCTAAAGTCTCAGCACTATGAAGCTATACGCAGCCACTGCAGCACGAGTTTCATCCCCGGCCAGGGAGCTTCCCACATGGTGCAGCAGACCTCTGAGGTCTCACCCACTGCTACCCTCAGCAGTGTATTTCAGTAGATCCACCTGTTCTGCTCCCCATTCGGTCTCTGGGGAAACCTCTCACCCCGCCCCTGGCCTACACCTCATTTCTTGAACGCATAAATAAAAACAACAAGAACACAATGCCCAAAACAAAATCCCTAAAATGAATCAAATACAACCAGTGGTCAAATTTCCCCTTGTCTCATTTGCACATGTAGTGTTGTTATAGTGTGCCCCAATAATCAGAGGCAGAGGAGTGGTCAGACGAAGGTCTTTAATTTCCTAGCACTAAGGGCTACACTAGCGGCCGGCCTGAAGCCCCATCCATAGAAGTGCAGCCCCAAAGCTGGGGTCAGTAAGGGTTTTATACCTGCCCCCTCTGTGCTCTTACAGTACAGCTACTAATTCCATAAAAGGCAAGCAAGCAAACTATGTTACAGAAGCAGAACAGCGGTCATGCCATGTAGCCAGAAACCGGGTCTTATCTGGGGCTAGGGAAGAGAACAACCTTGCATAAACGGCTGGGTAGAAGGCATGTCTGTCCTCTTGCTGACTCAGGCTGCCTTGGAGTGGGGGTGAGGGTCTGCACTATCTCATTCACTATAGCAGTGTAAGTATATATATTATACTCTCCCTCCCATATCTGTGTATCTGTGTCTGTGCCTGTCTACAGATGTGTATGAAGCATCAGCCACTGAGACTTGGTGCCTAGGTCCATTAGAGCATCAGAGTGGGCAAAACGGTTACCCTCAGCCTTTCTGTCCTTGGCCAGCTGGAATGCACCTCTCAACAGAGACTTCCCCTCATCTGCTCTTTGATTGCCTGGTGGTACAATTTGATTAGGAAAGATACAATGAACATTTATTTCTTTCCTTGTATTTACCAGTTTTCAAAATTAAGTAGTTGCTTCATCTTGGATTTATTTTGTGACTTTCTTAGATATTTTTATGTGTGGAGAGCTGTACTAGGCTCTCTGGTGGTTACAAAGATGAGGCATGCAGGGTGCCTGCTTTGAAGGGGCTCCCTGTCTGATAAAAGAGGCAGAATGCCCACAGGGACAGAAAACAGTGACTGGAAGTGAGGGCAACACTGTGTGGGAGGAGTGTGGGCTTCTCTACCCTTTATATTGTAAATTGGAACACTGGGGTATTGATGTTGTTTTTAAATTCTAACCAAACTGCACAACCGAAAGCGGAGAATCTTTTGGAGGAGGGGAGGAGGGAGGGTGTGGAGTGGCCAGGCCGCATGCGGGGAGCTGGGAGCTGGTTGGGGTGGAGCTGAGGAACGGACCTGTTCTGCGCTTGCTTTCCAGACCCTGGTATACACGTGCGGGGACGTGCTGAGCAACGTGGGGGCTGCGGGGAAGGTTTTCCGGTACCTGGACCAAAAGCCAAATCTGCCTCCTCCGGGGACACTGGCCCCTCCCACTCTGCGGGGGCTCGTGGAGTTCCAGAATGTGACCTTCGCGTATCCCAATCGTCCTGACCAGCCTGTGCTCAAGGTGTCTGAGGCGGTGGGGTAGGGGCGCTGGGAGGTGAGGGTTTGGCCCCCTCACCCAGGCAGCGGTGACCAGGCAGCATGTTCTGCAGAGCATTTGCCTCGGAGAAGCTGATCTTCCCTCGCATAGAAAGAGAGGGGAGAAGAAGGAGGCTCCTAACTCTTTCTTGGCTTTCCTAGAGGCTGACGTTCACCCTGCGTCCTGGTGAGGTGACGGCCCTGGTGGGGCCCAATGGGTCTGGGAAGAGCACAGTGGCCGCCCTGCTGCACAATCTGTACCAGCCCACCGTGGGGGGGCAGTTGCTGCTGGATGGGGAGCCCATCTCCCAGTATGAACACGGCTACCTGCACCGGCAGGTGGGTAGGAGGTGAAGAAACGGGCGAGAGAGCACGGGAGATGGTGGAGGTCTGAGGGAGGGAGGCGAGGCCGACGTGAGGTGGGGTGCACACACCATCTCTGCACCCCCTGTTCGGGTGACCGTGGTTGGGCAGGAGCCGGTGCTGTTCTCGGGTTCTGTCCGAGACAACATTGCTTACGGGCTGAAGAGCTGCAGCGAGGAAAAGGTGCTGGCGGCTACCCGGGCTGCCAAAGCAGATGAATTCATAGACCAAACGGAGCATGGCTTATGCACGGGTACCTCCCGTCTAAAGGGAAACTGGAAGGCCTCCCTGGTGGCCCAGCGGTTAAGCGCAGCGCTGTGGAGATGTAGGCAGCAGAGACGCGAGTTCAACGCCCGCCGAGGAGATTCCCTCTTGAGGTGGCAGACCTCTCCTGCTTCGCCCGCTGGGAGCTTACCCTTGGGGTGAGGTTGAGTCCCTTTAACTCGATGCTGGCTGTTCCCTTGCCCTTTCCCCAGCCGCCACTGCCCGGCCTTCCCCACCACTCAGCCTCCTTGATACCGGCGTCCTTGATCCCGGAGACAGGAGCCGCAGCACAGCTCCCCCTAGCGGCGCCCCGCCTGCCGCCTCCCACTCCAGACCCTCAGACCTCAGCTGTGCAGGGTACGCTGGCTGTGAGTCGGCCTGCTCTTGGGCAGGACTTTGTGATGGTCCCCTGTTTCTGAGGAGGGTATTTCTCTGGTTTCCTCAGATGTCGGGGAGAGAGGGAAAGCCTTGGCCGCGGGTCAGAAACAACGCCTGGCCATTGCCCGGGCCCTTGTGCGAGACCCACGAGTCCTCATCCTGGACGAAGCCACCAGTGCCCTGGACGTCCAGTGCGAGCAGGCTGTGAGTACGGGGTGGCAGGGCCAGGGGACAGCGCCCGAGGGGTCACATTGGAAGGATCAGCCTGTGCAGAGTTGGGCAGTGGGAGGTGAATGGCCACTAGTGGAAAGAGTGTCAGTGCCTTCTTAAGGTGGAGAATGGGGTGGAGAGTTGTGCTTTGCAGGCTTTCCCTTGTGGGGTTCCCTCCAGGGCTGCCCAGCCCACCGTCTGGCCGCACAGGACTGAGGGCAGTGTGGAGCTTCCTCTCTGCTCTTTCCTGCCTTCTCATGTTTCACCCCACCTTTACCATAATCCACAGAGGGTGCCCAGTGGGCTGCGGTGCCCAGCCTGTTCCTCTCTGCCTGGGCGTGGTGACCCTCCCCTCCAGCTGCAGGACTGGAAAGGCCGCGGGGACCTAACGGTGCTGGTGATCGCCCACCGGCTACAGACCATTCAGAGCGCCGACCAGATCCTGGTGCTGAGGCAGGGGCAGCTGCAGGAGCCAGAGCAGCTCACGGAGGGGCAGGACCTGTATTCCCGACTGGTGCAGCAGCAGAGGCAGCAGCGGCAGCAGCAGGAGCCCCAGGACTCTGGGCCCCTCACACAGGCATCTTCATGACCGCGGGCAGCTCCTGCCTTGGTTTCCCTGGGCTGTGCCTGGGAGTTGTTCTGGAGCTGGGTGGGCTGTCTGCACCATGTGTGCCTCTTCCGGGAGGGCCTGGGTGCTGCCTGGGTCCAAAGACCTGGTTTCCTTGACTGACAGTGCTTTTCTTGGCCCTGAGTAGTGTATGGTAAATATTTTTTTAAAGTACTTTTTCCTTAATATACAAATAGCACACATTCGTTTAGAAAAGTCAAAGTGATCTTTGTTATCTTTGGTAACTGTGGTTACTGTTTTCCTGGGTAGCCTATTGTTTGAGATACGTAATGGCTAAAATGCTATAAATATTCATGAGGTTGCCTTTTTTGTATCCTCCCCCATTCCCACTGGTGTCTGATATTTTTTGGAAAACTGAAGGATGAAGGGAAGCACATAGTTCTCCAATTAACAGTGTTAAAGCACTGATAGTAATTACCACGTACAGTGCCTAACGAGTAAGAACTATGTGTTTTTCATGTATTATCTTACTTAATTCTTATCCCCAAACCTAGGGGGTTTGTATTTTATTTAATTCTTATCCTGAAAGCTAAAAATCATTTTATAGAGAGGAAACTGAATTTCAAAGACTAAATAGCTTTCTCAAGGTCACACAGTGGTGGATTTGGAGTTTTAATCCAGACCTGACCCCAGAATTCACATCCTCAACCAGTAAATTACATCGCTTCTTGTGTCTCTAATTTCTAATTCATAATCAGATCAAATAAAATTCTTTTATTTCTAGTGTCGAGTACCTCTGAATCCATTATTTTCTCTCTAGTACCATTGTTTTAACTTTCACTCATAGTTTTAAGTTTTCTCATCTCCAGCGTTGATCACCCTTTCTAGCCACTCTTTGTGAAGTCTCTTTTCTTTCTAGAAAAGAGAGGTGTCACTTCACTAAAATCCTTCCATTGCTCACGCTCCCTTTCTGCCCAGGTCTCCCTGAGAACACTCCAGGTTTTCCAGCCTCATTGTCTCCCCCTTTCCTGTTGGATTAGGCTCCTCAGACCTCCTGGTCTCCTAACACCTTATACCTTTACATGTGGTGTGTCCTTGTCATTCCCTGCACCACCTCCCCGCTGCACTCCACGTTCTTCAAGTCTTAACTCAAGGTTCAGGTCTTCCAGGAAGTCTTCCCTTATCTTCTAAGTCAGAGAAAGTGCCCTTTCCTTGAGCTCTCAGAAAGGCGATGTATCTCCTTAAGCTTTACACCTCCTGCCTGTCACAGGGCTCAGCTCATAGTAGAAAATAACTAAATGCCTGTTGGATAAATAAACAAACCTCCTTCCTCCACTGTCCTCATTCTCTATCCTCCTTGTGCATTCAATACTGAAAATCCAAAGCAGTGCACATTACTGCTGACTGGCGGGTCTTTACCTTTCCTATTCTAGGAAAGAGAAACTTGCATGTTCCCAGAAAGACCAGGTACTTTCCAGCACTGGCAATAAGCCAGCCAGAACTTCTGCTGTTCTGGATTTCTTGCCTGGCAGGTGTTGGGAGTAGGGTGCGGCCAGAGTAGGGAGTTCCCCTTGCAGACGAACCTTTTACTCATCCTGCTGCTGCCTTTTAGCCCCACAGCTTTCATCTTACAAATGTCGCTGAGGGTGAAATACGCATTCAGAGAGAGAGAGAAGATGGGTCTGATTCCTTCTTCTCCTCACCAAATGTCCTTCCTGTATTTCTAAAATGGGAATGATAATTTTTATTTTCCCCCAACCTTATGAAACTGCAGCCCCTTGTGAAAGAAAATGAGTGTTAAAATCCTCCAATATCGTCAGTATAGTTACACCTACAGAATTGTACTACTTTGAACCTGGAAGGCATCGTAAAAGTAATATAGCAGTGAAATCTTACTTTACAGATAGGGACACTGATCTGAAATCGTACAGATAATGCTGGGATAAAAACTCAGGCATCCTGATATTTAGTACAGGAAGATGCAGCAGAAATTAGGACCTTAAATGTCATCAACATTTGTTATCTCAGGGGAAACTCCCAGGTAAGCCTTATGCCAGGGACACAGGAAAATGTTCCCTGACAGTGAGACTCTTCACCCTCGACAGACAAATCCCTACAAGTGTGGTCTGTCTGCTACCACAGATACTAGTAATTCTGGTTTGTCTCAGAGTTATGGTTCTTTTTATTTATCTCCTCCTAATCCTCAACACCACTTCATTTCCCTGCCCCTTAATTTTCCCTTCCAGTCACTGTCAGTATCTTTCTCACTAGGTCCCAGTTTACCCTTTCCAAAGGAAGATCAGAATAGACAGGGGGAAACCTGAGATGTGCTCATCAATTTCTTTGGAACCCCAAACAACCTCACCCCTTTTACCTTGCCCAGAGTGGAAACAGTCTTGGATTTCAAGTCCTGTCTGCCCCCGCCAGGTGAGGTAACTGCGTGCAGTCACATGGCAGTTGTGAATCAAGAGGAGGAATGGGAGTTTCCAGTTCTGGGAAAAGAACTTGGGAATAAGGAAAGTAAAGAGCTTCCCTGTTTTTGTGGCCAGTGAGTGGGAGCATCCACTTGATTGAGTAGGTGCCATCTGGTCCTAGGAAATACTGAGCTTGAAGCTAGATTATTTTGGAGCTGTGAATCACAATAATTTGAATGACAATGAATCACTCATTGAGTGCTTACTATGTGCTATTGCTGTGCGGAGTGATATACTTTATTTTCTAGATGATCTTATGTGGCAGGTATTTACTTAGCCTATCTCCTCCTATTGATGGGTTATTAGGTTATTGGACGCCTTTTGTTATTATAAGTAATGTTTTATACAGACATTGTAATATACAAGACTATCAGGAGGACAAACTCCTAAGGGAGGAGTTTCTGAGTCTAGGTGTATATGCTTTACTAATACTGAAAGATACTGCACAATTACCTTCACAGAGGTGGTATTAGTATCAGAGCACAGAGGTGCTATCAGTAATATATATATGAATGTATCTCTTCATACACACACTACTTCATTGAATAGGAGGGTGCAATAGAATTATTTTTAATTCTTCACCTCCCTGAAGCAGCACAAACTTTTTTTTTAAATTTTTTTTAAAGATTTATTTATGCATACAAGCTGGGGTGCAGGCCAGAGGTGTGGGGTGGTGAGAGGATTCACCAGAGACAGAGTGTGGAGCAGAACAGGCAGACTGACAGAAATATACTGCTGAGGGGAGCAGCGGGCAAGGCAGGAGAGGTCTGCTGCACCATATAGGAATCTCCCTGGCCAGGTATTGAACTCATGCTGCAGTGGCACTGGACAGCTTCACAGCACTGTGCTTACCCCACTGCGCCACCAGGGAGGCCTGAAGCAGCACAAGCTTTGAAGCATATATAAGGTGGGATTATGAGGGTGTTAACTGGGCCCTACAGTGTGAACTGCAGGCCAAAACTGGTGTTTATCTCATTGCTGCTTAAACAGCTGGAACTGTTAGAAAAACGTTGTGGGTTTACTCTCCAGCACCAAAAGCTGCTGCCTGTGGCAGCGCCTCCCTCAGGCACCAGTCAGTTAAATGGACCGGTCAGGAGGGATCATGGGGGTCTGGAGAAGACCCTGGAAGTGGATATTAGGGAGCACAGGAGCATTCCCCTAGGACCTGAGATGCTGAGCTCTAGACTAGACTCCTGGCTCTCCGTTTCTGACTTCTAAAGAGAGAGAAACCAAGGACTTGTGCAAAGATGGGGAGGCCGGGCCTGCCTCTGGTCTTGTTGCTGTTGGTGCCCAGAGAAAGCAAAGGCAGAGGCCTGGTTTCTCGCTGAGTGGCTGTTGGAGTGGACCAAAGTTTCATGAAGAGCTGTTCATAGGATGTCTGCCATCGCCTCCTGGTGTTGCTGCTGTTGTCTGTTCCAGAGTCCGATGCTGTTCATCCTGACCTCAGACGGTTACTGAGGGCCGCTGTGGTGTCATCTCACTGACCCTGCCTGTTGGATCCCGGCTCCTTGCTTTTGGCTGCCACGTGCTTCAGGCCCTTGTTGGGAGGATGGCGCTATCTTGGAAGGGTGGGCTTCTGAATACTGTGGACACTATCGAGGGTGAGAGATCCAGCCACTTGTGGCCTTAGTAACTCTTTGTTTCTCCTGTTTGTTAAATAAATCCCATTATTATTGTTACCTGAACCTGACTGGTCTTGCAATTGTGCGTGCAGGTGAAGAACTCAAACAGTGATCTGAGCTCTCCTGGATACTTCCCTTTGATGGCCACAGTACCCATATAGCCCTGCTTCACTGGTATTTGGCCAGAAGACCCAGGAATACCTGAGCTGCACCTTATCAAATATGCTGGGAGATCTTCATATGTCTGACAAGAGGCTAATATCTAAGATCTACAAAGAACTCAATTCAACAAGAAAATAGATAACCCAATTAAAAAAATGGGTAGATCTAAACCAGACTCTTCTCCAAAAACATATGGCCAATAGATACATGAAAAAAATGCTCACCGTAATTTATCATCACGAAAATGCAAATCAAAACCACAATAAGATACCATCTCGCACCTGTGAGAATGGCCTATATCAAAAGACCAGAAACAACAAATATTGCTGAGGGTGTGGAGAAAAAAGAACCCTCATATATTGTTGGTGGAAATGTAGGTCCAGCCGCTATGGAAAATAAATATTCAAGATAGATCTACCAAGAGATCCAGTAATTCCACTTGTAGGTATCTACCTGAAGAACACAAAACCACTGATTCAAATGGATATATGCACTTCCACGTTCAATGCAGCACTACTTACAATAACCAAGTTATGGAAACAATACAAGTGCCCAACAAACAGAGGAGCGGATTAAGAGTCACACATTCAGTTAAAAAAAAAAAAAAGGATATCTTGCTATTGTGAAAACATGGATGGTACTGGAAGGGATTTTGCAAGAGAAATAGAAGGAGAAAGACACATGCAGCAAATGCAGGATGTTTTTATTCATATATAGAACATAAAGACACAAAACGAAGGAACTAAGGAAACGAAACCAAGACAAACCCTAGAAATCCAACTGTAGAATTGAGACTACCGGGAGGGGTGGGGAGAGCAAAGGAGGAAGGGGCCCAGTGGCCATGGTGGAGGGTTATGGGTGCTTTGGTGGTGGGGCTGGTGTGCTAACATACATCTGAAAAATTGTGAACTTGCACCTCTAAATCATAGACAGTGTTGTAAACCAATACTATCTCAGTAAAACATAACACAATTAAAAATAACACAAAAGCTTTGAATAAATGAAAATAATTTATTGCGGATAAAGAAAAAAATAATACTTTGTATGTTCGTTTATATTATTTTTTACGAGAGTTTTTGTCATACCAATAAATTTATCATTCAAACTAAAAGAAATAACCCTTTCTAGACTGTTAGAAATTACTCTTCTCATGTACCCAAACATTACAAAGTTTATTTCATTCTTCCTGCCATCCAGGGACGTTTTCCCCATCACTCTACCTAGGTTGTACATTTCTTGAGGACAAGGAACATGTCTGTTGAATCACAGGACAATCCTTAATACAGGGCTCTTTGCTAAATACATGATAATACACTTACAGACTATCTTAGTGAAAAATGCGTCTTCTCTCCTTTGATGTCAAACATTTTTTTCCAGCTTCCTTTCAGCAGAAGATCTTGCCTTACCTTAAACAGTCCTTTGCATGCACACAACTGGGACTTCCTCATTCTCTTTCTCACCCCAGATCTCTCTAACTTCGTCCATGTATCCGAAGAAGTGTTTCTGTTTATTGCCAAACCTGATTAACTCTCTCATTCTTTGCATTTATGAAGTATTTTGAGGGTATATTCTCCCCCTTTAATACGCTAATTCTCTTTATGGAAGACTTCCACTTCACTCAGAAACTTAAGATCTTTCCTATTTTAAATGTTACTTTCCTTTAGTGTTGCTTTTCTCTTGAGTCCCAGAATTTTCCTTGTTTATTCCAAAATTCCTGAAAGACCGCTTGAACCTGATGCCTTCATCTTCATTTCAACCCTTCGTTCTTTTGAAACACCTTTTCTTCTTTTAATACCCTATGTGCTATTGAAAGTGGTTGGTGCCCTACTAATTCCAAAACACCTTCGTGGTTTCTTATATCTTATCCTCCTGGGCTATTCTGTGGCATTTCATTCCCTTCAGAATTCTCTCTTGTTTGTGGCCCTCTCTTGGGTTATATGAAACCATACTCCCCAGGTTTTTCTTGATCTCATCTGTATCTTCTATATTAATCCTTCACTACTTCCTCTTAAGGCATATGCTTCCGAATGCTGTCCACTTCCTTCTTCAATTCCACACTGTTGGAAAGATCAGCTGATGGAGGCTAAGAGTAGAAAATTTGGGAAGGAGACCAGAAACTGGAGGTGGGGGTAGAGATGCTTAACATAATCATAGAACCAGCTATAGAAATGAACAATTTTAAGGGCCGACTGCTATAGCAAGTGTCAGTTGCTATAGAAAGTATCTGGAGGTGCAGACTATGGGTGGGGATATGGAGATGGGGGCCATTATAGAGAACCACTGGTCCTTTCAAATCTATCTAGTCATACCTTAGAAGTAAGTTATCCAACAACAGCCAACAATTTCACAAAGGAATGAACCCCTCCCAAAGAGAAGAACACTAAATCAGTGCAATTTCTGGGCGGGTAAGATGCAGCTCTCCTGTCCTTCTGTGGCCATGTAGCCGTCTCTTTCCCAAACCTACCATGTTCAGGGGCAGCTACTTCTGCCTTCTTGTGTCTGTGCAAGCGCCCTTTCATTTCCTTTTAAAATAATAAACCAGCCATTTTGGATAGAACTAGATGTCTCTGCCTCATAGGGAAGCTCACTGTGTGTCACTGAAAGGGGACCTCTGATGAAACTACTCTCAGAGGTAACCCAAGGACCCCACTCTCTGAACCCAACACCTCTCCAAACCACCCTAGAGGGAGACCTAGTGGTTAGCTCAGGCCAGGGACACAGCTAAACGAGCTGAAGGGGGTTCATAATAAACCATCTGCCTACTTCTAGGACCACAGCCACAGACTATGTAGAGTTTTTTTTTTTCTCCTTTTTCTCCCAGCCCATTTTCCACATACTTCATCTACTGCCACTGATCCTGCAGGTAAATAATCCTTGAGTGGTTTGCTATTGTGAACAGTGCTGCAATGTACATACATACGGGTGTTTTTTCTTCTGCAGAATGGAATCTGTGTGGGCACCCTGGGTGGTGGGTTTTGCTGGTGAATTTAATGATGCTGGATCCCTCTATGACAACGCACAGATTATCCAGGTAAGAAAAGAACTTTTTTTCAAGTATGTGTGCAAGTGCTGGGAAGTCTAGGCACAGAGCAGACTGGAGGTGACTTCTGGCTTCTAAAAAAGTGTTCTCGCCTTTAGCCAAAAGCATCTCTCCTCTCTTTACCACACACAGTAAACCACTAGGTGAAGGAACTTCCTGTTCCAGAGCCACAGATTCAAGGAGAGGGAGGCAGAAAGGACACATTTTGTTTTACTTAGGGTCCTTATTGCATCAATAGCAGTCTGAGAACTCCAAATAAGAGACCGTCTAGAAAAGCTGCCTTCTTCAACCAGGACTTTGCTCTGATGATTGTGACTTTCTATATTTATCCAGTTGGGGTATATATAGACAAAAGAAATTAGAAATGAAGCTTGTTCCTTTTCACATTTATTTTTTCCTATTATATGATCAGAACTGTATTAAGCTATTTTGAGATATAAGAGAAGCTGAAAGCACCATCCCTGCTCTTGGGTTACCTTGTAAATATATTTATTAATGTTATTTTTCTAGCTGAGGAGAATGGCTGTGCAAACACCAAGCAGCTGTGAAAGCATATTTATCAGCAGAAAACAGGATACAATGTGCCAAAAACAGAAACCACTTGAATGTTGAAGTCTTGTTAAGGGCAAAAGAGGAACAAATCTGAGTGGAGGGTGGGTGGGAGAGGATCTCTGTTCTTAGAGACTAGAAACTTTTCTGAGCTTATAACGTCCATTAAGTAACACAAATTAAAGCAGTTTATCCCAGGTATTAAACCTGACACAGATCTGACTGAAAAAATAATATTTTCTCTGATTATTAGAAGAAACAGAAAATTGGAAGTTAGACCCTTATCTGCAATTATCTGTGAGTGGGAGAGGGGGATGGAAAGAAGAAGGAAGCAGCCATCTTTACACTCCCCTCAGTAGCCCCTGGGGGAGATCTCTGAACTTTGAAAAGAAAATAAATTTACAGCTCAGGATCAGTAACAATTACCCTCCAGTTTAAAAACTATTTCTATAAGGAATTTTTTTAATAACCTGCTT
>PVIJ01022732.1:0-15517 GCA_004024925.1 Scalopus aquaticus
GGGGGGGGGGGGGCAAAAGCCTGCCATAAGCCTAAGGCGCCTTCTGGTGGGGACTGTTGGAAAGGACCAGAAGGGAACTGGCAAGTCTGGAACGCAAAGAGCAAAATCAAGATAAAGGCTGCCAGTGGCAACCTCCCCAAGGGTCTCTCACCCACATCTCTGTCTCTTTCAAGTGTCTCCTTCCGTGTTCCCCAGGTCGCTGGTACAAGTCCAAGGCTGAGAAGCAAGCACTGCTCCTTCACACATCTTTCTGCTCCACGTGCCTCCTCCATCTCTGCTTCCTCTGCAGCAACTCAGTCCTTTTCCCCAGTGCCTTTTCTAGCTTCACCTCCATGCTCAGCCCCACCCATCCTTAGGGTGGGGCAGGGAATTCACACTGTTAAAATTCCTAGCTTCACTCCTGCCCAGCGCCTCCCATCCTCAGGGTGGGGCAGGGAACTCACACTGTGACAGCATCCAGTGAGAGGGTGTCTAACGCTACTTAAAAAGTTAACAATGTGGGATTTGGTGAACTGGGCATTAAGGTGAACTGTGTCTAACTCCAGGTTTCTCTATTAGGAGAGGAAATGAGAGAGACAGCGGTTCTTCGGTTACCATCTCAGCTCCATCACACGCCCACTACCTTAGAATAAGATCTGGTTGGCCCTGACACCAAATCTCTTTGTACTGCACCTGGTTTTGTTCCTCTGACTACTTTAGAAACATGCAGAAGACCACCGAGTGCAAACCCATCAGCACAGGTAAACCTCTGCTTTCTCCTTACGTCTCTCTTGTGGGAGACACCTGTATTTGCAAATATCCTGGTGTAACTGTCATCGAGGACCCCACTTCTCAGATATTGTTCTGAGGATAGAAACTACTGAGTCTGTCCAGAAAGCTTAGTGCAATGTGTAGGTGTAGGGGTCCCGGGGTTACCCTGCCCTGTAAAACCACCACTTAATTCAACCCAATCGGTGATAGCTGTCAAAATACCTTTGCATTTTATTCAATGCCTTGTTTACCCTTCACAAAGCACTTGAGAATTTTTATCTCATTTGATCCCAGATACAGCACTAGGGTCAGTGGCAGCAAAGTGACCAGCTCATAAAAAGGCTTATGAGAAACAGGACAAGATCAAGGAGAGGGCCTCCCAGGTGGCACAGGCGTTAAATAAGACAAAGCGCTATCAAGCTATCGCCAGTCACTGTGGCACGAGTTCAATCCCCAGCCAGGGAGCTGACCCACTCAGCACAGCAGACCTGTCCTGTTTCGCCCGCTGCACCCCTCAGCAGTGTATTTTAGTCAATCTGCCTGTTCTGCTCCCCACTCTGTCTCTGGTGAATCCTCTCACCCCCCACACCTCTGGCCTACACCCCAGTTCTTCCACGCAAAAATAAATTTAAAAAGATCAAGGACAAAAAGATCTTCGACTCAGGGCCTCCCTGGTGGTGCAGCGGTTGAGCGCTGCGCTATGGAGCTATCGGCAACGAGTTCGATACCCAGCCGGGGAGAATCCCACATGGTGCGGCAGACCTCTCCTGCCTCGCCCGCTGCTCCCCTCAGCAGTGTATTTCTGATCTGCCTATTCTGCTCCCCACTCTGTCTCTGGTGAACCCTCTCACCGCCCCACGTCTCTGGCTTGTACCCCAGCTTGTATGTATAAATAAATAAGTCTTTAAAAAAAAAAAGATCTTCGATTCAAACAGACCTAAGTTCATATTACAGCTCTGGAACTTCCTAGTTGTGTGACACTGGGCAAGTTAATCTTTCGAAGCCTCAGTTTTCTCTCATCCACTCTTTTTTTGTTCATGATGGAGATCCATCATTTTATTTGGTGCAGCTCTATGGATTGTCCCACTTCCATGTGTTGTTTTGTTAGATTTTGCCTCATATTAACACAGAAACTGTTCTGTATTAGCACAGTCACTTCTGCTCCAAGATCCAGTGCAGAAAGAGGAAGTTAGAAAAAGTCCAGGAAAGCTGAGTACTGCCAAGGATAAGCGGGTGGGGTGGAGTGGAGGCCAGGAAGGAAGTTGCAACCAAGAATCCCCAAGTTCCTTTTCCAGACCTAGAGGGAAGAGTTAACTGTGCCAGGCCCGCCCACCCCCGCCCCACCCACTTTTAACATCCTCTCCCACTCCTGGTGATACGGGAACTTAGCGAACTGGTGCTGTCTTTCTGCAGAGCAATCTGGTTTGAAAGCTCATTCTAGGTCTCTCTCCATTTTTAAGAACACATTCCAAACAAAGAGCCCAAAACAAGCGCCGGGGGTGGGAGGGTGGCAAGCTTTGTGAGGTTCTTTCAAGCCCCACTATTTATAATGGTGAATAGCTGGAAGCATCCCACATGTTTAGGGATGGCAGAGTGTCTAAAAAAAGTAGAGTCTACCAACCAGATGGAATGTTCTTTAAGGCATTAAAATGGTAAGTATGCCAGCTGTGTTAAGGAGATCATAACGTGGTATAGACACAAACATTACAACTATGTAAACCTAAAATATATCTGGACCCAAATACAAAGGAAACAAATTGTGTAGTTGATAGAATATTTTGATTTAGTTTTGTTTAGCTACTGTACATGGAGGCTTACAGAAGTTATCTCATTGAATCTTCATGCGAGTTGATTATCGTGTCGATTTTTCTGTGTGTGTGTATGCGTGCGTGCACACGCACACGCACACACACACCTCTGCTAGGAATATAATCGGCTTCTATAACAGTACTTGGAAAATGGGGCTTTGAAAACAAACAGCGCTGCCATTTATTGAGCTATGTGACCTTGGTCAAGTCACTCCCCTCCAAGTCGTCTCCTTTTGGAAATGTAGAGGAAAGTGACTAAGTCTTTGAGCTCTCAGAGTAATTACCATTTTTTCTGTTTCTGGTGCTTCTGAGTATTCGCTGCTCAGACCGCCCCTCAAATCCCCCCACCCCCTCCCCAAGTGTCCTTTAACAGCAATTTGAAAAGTATGGTGCAAAATTCCAGCAAAGAAAAATAGAAACTGACTTTCCTATTTTAAAACAATACACAATTCAACATATGATTTTACTGCCATTCCTGTTGCCGTAATTTGGGGAGGCCAGACTGAAAGCGCTTCCTTTCCACCACACCCAGAGAATTGGCAGAGATCACAGGGAGGGGGAAACTACTCCCGGAATTTGAAACTAGACACAGATGTGTAAATGAAACGTGTTGAAATTCTGGGCTGTGGCATCCCAGAGACCAAAGGAAAAATTGAATTCAGTGTTCAGTGGCATTAAAATAACCTTGTCATTGAGGAGACATATCCCCACCCCCATTGCTCCATCCCCCCCTCAGCCCTCCAAGCTCCCACCCAACCCCAGCCGCTGCCTTAGGGGTGGAGCTGTGCATTGAGGCACTTGAACTGAGTTAACCCCTTCTAGGCCGGAAGTTCTCCAGAGGCTTGTGCTTCCCAGCTGCTGCTGGTTCCTGCAGATGAGCTGTTAAGCTGGCTGTGGCCTTATGGCCGGCAGTCTCTTCAGATGGGACTTCAGCCTTTGCCTCAGGCGTTGGAGAGACGTCCTCTGCCTGCAAGGTCTGTCTGCCTTCCGTGGAGGTTCTTTCTGTCTATAAGAAATGAGGGTAGCTGCACTATACCTGCTGCGCCTTCTGCCTTCACCAGAGTTGTGCCTAGAAGGGCGGGGTGTCTGTGCCTGCATGAGCACGTGCTCTGTGCCACCTCCTGGGAATAGACCAATCTGGTCCCCTGCTCCCCAACTGCTGAGGGAAAGGGGGAACAGGAACACCAAGGGTCCTACTACTCTGTGAAGTGCTAGTATTCTGGTTTAAAAAGATTTCAAGTACAGGAATGTGTCCTGTGTTTCTCCCCAAACAAGCCTCTTCGTTAGTGACAACTTTATTATCCTTTGTGTGAAAACTTAAATCTCTTATGTCTTGCTACAAATCCCTCTTCCAGCATCAAGTCAGTAAGTTCTCTTGGCCTCCTGTCCTTATTCTCTTCTGACCGGATGAAGGAGGGAAGGGACAAGAAATGGCAGGGGTCTGAGCTGTGTGGTTACATGTCAGTGTGTGAGGCATTTCAGGGGGTAATGCCACTGACCTCAACACAGTTGTCAAGAAGAAGTGAGATGATGTGAGCAAAGTCTATAACTCAGCACGCGGCACACAGCATGTGCCTCCAAAGTGGAAGCCAGTCATTACGTAGAGCTCACGCTTTCTATTGACCACTGTACCTGATGCTTTGTATCAACTACTGTGAATAGCAATAAAAGTTCTAGGCCACTGTTACTAGGCTCATTTTACAAACCAGAAAGTCTAAGTGTGGAGTCATCTTTTTTTGTAAAGATTTATTTATTTATTTATGCATAGAAGAACTGGGATGTAGGCCAGAGGTACTGGGGTGAGAGGATTCACTAGAGACAGAGTGGGGGGCAGAACAGGCAGATCTACTGAAATACACTGCTGAGGATAGCAGCAGGCAGATAGGAGAGGTCTGTTAAGCCATATGTGCGTCATCTCCCTAGCCAGCTATCAGCTCAGGTCAGAGGCCTGATAGCATGATATCGCTGCAACTGAGACTTAACCCCTACCCTACCAGGGAGGCCCCAGAATGGAGTCATCTTTCAGAAGCAGGCCAGAAGCACTGTGCGCTAAAGTCCATGCTCTTTCACCACCCTGCTAGTGGGGAAAAGCCTTATGTTTGGGCCTGGAAAGGTAGGGGGCTGCTGCCTGCCCTCTGTAGCCTGTCAGGAGCTAGATCAGATCTCAAATGCTTATATAATGACAGCATTGCTCCCTGTACCAATTTTCTTCAAATTTTATCATTTCCTCCTTCTATAAACAGACTGAACACATCCCTGACTCACATTTGCACAAAGTCATTTCACATTTTGAATTTTATTTTCCCTGCCATTGGCCCTACAGCAATTCCACAGGCCCAGGGCCAAACCCGAGCTCCTTGTGCGGAGGATGTGTGAATCCCATAGGCTGAAAAATAGGCTGAAACCTACTGACAGAGGTCCCAAAGCGTTAGTCTTCCCAGGCTATTTCCCAGCAGGCTGTGGAATAACATATAAAGGAGACATATGGATATGGGTGAAAGCATCTGTCAGGCCTGCTGTGGTTCATATTCCTGGGTCATTTTTAATCACGAAAACACCACCAAGTAGGCACCTAAATATTTCCACAGAACCCAAATGGAAATCAGTGCTTTATTTCTCACACCTCCCTTTTGAAGTTAGCCTCATCTACACTATCCCGTACACACTTCCAGAAGGAACCCCAGTTGAGTGCATATACCCTCCTCTTAGAAAGAGGAAAAAACAACTGTTAGTTTGAGAAGAATGAACCATTCCTTGGGAGGGGGAGAGAGGGGGCCCACTCAATGGATTATCCCAGGCATACTAGTCAATATCATTAACAACCTCAGAATCATATTGATCACAAACTGTCTACAATAACATCTAGACGAACTGACCATCCCACAAATAGACACCCCTGGTGAAGCCTGGGATTAAGAGCCCGCTTCTCCCAGGAAGCTCTCAAGTTCTGCCAATGCTCAATCATCGCCCCCATCCCCACTCTGCCACTCCCAGCTGCACACAGCAATTCCATTTTGCCACTCATCTGACCTTTGGCAGTGGCTAGCAGGCCCTGTTTTGGCGGCCCTGTCATGCTCTGGCTCCTCATACCCCTGGGAAGCTTGAGAGATGTAAAATCACATGACTGAATTTACATCATTCCTCTGTGAAGGACAAAGGGTGAGGGATTAGTAGAGACCAAGAGGCACACGGGAGGAGTCAAGGTGTTGGCCTGGTTTGGCTGCTGCAGAAAAGGGCTCCTAGAGGAAACAGAACGGGGCCCAGAGCGGCAGGTAGGGAGCAACCGATAGGTCCCTTCACATAAACAATGGTCAGTAAGTATCAGTTAAATCTGCCTTCACAACGGACTGGTATCTCTGTTTATTGCCCTCACATTCTCCATTTCAGCTTCATTGGGAGGATATAGGTCAAATTCCAGCTAGATGACATAACATTTCCCAGCATTGGATCAGGAAATCTCACTTTTTTTTCTTTCACAAGATTGTTGGGACAGCCTTCATGTAGTGGAGAAAAGAGCATTAGGTAGGGTGTCAGCAGACCGGGGTCCCCGCCTTGGGAGCGCTTGACCCCCCTCTCTGAGCCTCAGGGAAGGGGAGGACTAAACTAAGTGGCCTTCACTGTCCTTCCTGTCACTTTTTTTTAAAGATTTATTTATTTATACATACAAGCTGGGGTACAGGCCAGAGGCGTGGGGCGGCGAGAGGGTTCACCAGAGACAGAGTGGGGAGCAGAACAGGCAGATCAGAAATACACTGCTGAGGGGAGCAGCGGGCGAGGCAGGAGAGGTCTGCCGCACCATGTGGGATTCTCCCCGGCTGGGTATCGAACTCCAGCTCCACAGCGCAGCGCTCACCCGCTGCGCCACCAGGGAGGTCCCTTCCTGTCACATTCTGCGACTGGTCCTTGAGAGTGTTAGGTCTGGGCCTGGGCTGGCAGCAGGGAAGCTTTTTACCTGCATCTCTCTTTCAGAGAGTGATATCTGGAAACCAAAGAGTAGCAAAGTCAGTGGTTATGTGTCTTTCATGAGAACAGAAACGTAGGATTTATTACCCGTTGACCTCAAGGATAACGTCCACTTTTTCTCTTCTCCCCATCCAACCCAAGAGTCTTCCCTGAAAACTCTCCGAGGGGCTTGGCCGTTGGGTTAAGTTGACCATTGGAAGTTTTGTTTTGTGTGGCTGAGCCCTTCGCCCCAGCTGTGTGCAGAAAGGAGAACCCTCTGGGGAAAGCTGCTGCTGTTCTTGGCTGCTGTGTGTGCGTTCTGTGTGTGTGTGTGTGTGTGTGTGTGTGTGTGTGTGTGTTCTGATCCACCCACACGCCCTGGGCCGTGTGCACACAGGTCCCTTTGTATTTTCGGGCCATTTCCCCTCCAAATATACATTCTCGAAATAGATCTATGAGCTGGCCTTGAGGACAGAGTAAGGTTTACAGAGCAGGTTTTCAACTACACAACAGTATCGGCCCATTGGCAACTGAGTTTGGAAAAGGGAAATGCTCAAGAAGAGCCAGAGTAAGGACAGATTTGTTAACCATTCAAAATGGTTTTGATGGGGTTCAGATGGTGGGGTTCAGTGAGTGAGGTCCTCGGGTTCCTCTGAGAAAGGTTTCAGCATAGTTTCCCATTCAGCACACAAGGCAAGTTTACAAAGGAAAAAGACAGACGTTTGCATGGACACAAATAGGCAAAAGCTGCATTTTGAAGGGGCAGGTTTATTAGGGAAAAGAAAGGCCCGCATAGCCTCAGGCCCAAAGTGTTCTTTGGAGGGCATTCACTCCTTTGTGGAATTTTATCCATTGTGGAGTCTATCACTCCTAAGTTCTGTGAGGACTGGGGTTCCTTTGTAATGACCGACAATTCTCCATATCCCCACCTAAGCTTTTCCACAGTAGGCTGCGCCTAAGGATTTTTCAAAGCCGGTTTCACCACTATGTTAATCATCCCTATCTCCACCTTTGGGCTACTCCAGGAGGCAAGCAGTCTAGGGAATACAATCAGTGTCAGACTTTAATTCTGCTTATTCCTAAATCTTCTGCTCAAAGCTTCCATCAGTTTCAGCCTGAGTCTCAGAGTCTTCAAGACTTGAGACGTTATAGAACTGTGTACTTCCAGCTAGATGTTGCTGATTAATGAAGTGCAGTAATGGATAGGATTCCTTCTATCCACCAGGCTTTTCAAACATCGACAACAAACCTCGCCCTCTACCTTAGAGGCGGCTGATTCTGCAGCTAGGGGCTGAGTGTAGTGGAGGAATGGGAGCCATGGGGGCGGGGGGCGATCTACCCCAATCTAACCCGCCTTCCCTGGGACTTGTCTCTGGGGATCATGAGGAGTTCCTTCTGCATTTCACTTCCTTGTGTGATCCTGGGCGTCTTTACTTTCCCTCATTCATCCAACCTCATTCCTTTCAAAATGTCGGTGCTTATGTGCATGTCCTGGTCTCTTTGGGGGAAAGAAAAGGCAAATCGTTTACACAATGTACTGTACCGGACAGGAAGTGGCGGTACAAATCCCTGTTGCACCTCCCTGTACATGAAACCCCCCAGTGTGATGGCCTTCCCATTGTGATGTTTACAGGCATCATCGCCGTGGGGAGGCTTTCAATGCACCTAGGCAAAGCATCTACCTGCCCTTAATGTAAAAAAAAAAGTATTAACAGGATTTCATGACTCTAGATCTGTAGGAGATTTTTAAATATTTGTCATCATCAAAGCACAGTGATAATTAAGTACTCAGTTGACATTGACGTCGCACTAGCTATTATTCAGTCCATTTCTTTAGAGGTGTATGTTACGTAACTAATAAGCCCCATAGAATGCAAAAGGATGGGAATGGGCCTAGCAATGTGTATTTTAACAAACCATCCTGATTCCTCTTTTCTTTTCATCTTCTACCATCTGGATTTTACCAATTTTTATCTCTAGTAGAAATTCTGAAGTGTCTTTAGAGGGCATTTCTTGATATTTTATGCTTTTTTGCATCCTCTGAAGCTTACTTTGTATTACAAGCCCGTATTTAGAATGAGAAGGCACAGCTCCTGTTTGCTCTACTTTATTTGAAGTCAAGAAAAAAATGAGGACATTTTCTTGCCCTTTAATAATTTTAAGTTTAGACTTTTTCAACACCCCAGTAGCCATCCAAAATATTTTCATTTCTTCCTTCTTCAGGACCATGGAGGCTTTTAGTACTCTCTTTCATTCATTCAACAAATATTGGTTGCAGAATAAACAGGGCGAGCTAGCTGCGGCACGGTTTCCTTTACACACACAGTTTGCAGTCAGTCTTAAGTATTCAGCCTTTGTGGACTCAGCCTAGTCTTTCTAGAAGGAAGGCTGCTTAAGAGTTGCCCTACTTTTTCTCCATTACGAGACATATATTCAGCACCCATTTTCGATGAGTTTCTTATGAAGAGCTTGAATCAATTCTAGCAAAGGCTTAAGAGGCAGCTGTGCGGAGATAGGGGTTTGTAGAAAGTGTAACTTGGAAAAGGCTCTGTAGCCAGAGTGTGGGGACTGGATCAATAAAGGAGTGGCCGACATGGGTGAGGAACCAAGAGTGAACTTGGGCTTGTCACCTGGCAAATCGGGAGACAGCAGGGAAGGAGGACTAGATCTAAGGGGGTCTGAACCCAGGCTCTGCCACTTTCCAGCTGCACCAACCTGGGGCAGGCTAATTAACCACGCCCCCCACCGCCCCCCCAAACTGTGCCTGTTTCCTCTAGTGTAAAATAAGGATAATAGAGCGACGTCACAAAGTTGTGCTGAGGATTGTATGAAATAATCCTTGGAGAACCTGCAGCACCGCCTGCACTACCGAGCTCTCACTTCCAGCTCCCAGCTCATAGCCACGCTGCCACACCCTTCCCCCCTGAGGTTGTTCGGGATTTCCAGTTGGGAGGGAAATACCCTCCGCACTAGTGTAGGTGGCTGCCTCTTCCTTTCCTTAGACACTCCCTGCCCCCATCCTGCAGAGTTCAGGAGGACGGAGACTCGGCCTCTCACCTCAACCCAGGGAAGACCAGAGAGCAAGTCCTCTAGGTCCTCCATGCAAAGGGGGTGGGTGGGGAAGGGTGCTGAAGGGTCTTGGAAGGCAGGGCAGGCATGAGCAAAAAGGGCTGCCAACAACCAACAGCCAGAGTCTGAGGTAATTCTGCAACTTGGGAGGGAAGAAAAGCACGGATTTGGGAAAAGGAAGGAAAATGTGAGTAGGTTTGGCCAAAGATGAGTCCAGAATGAAACATCACTCATCCCCCTGCAGCACGGCCAGGCAGCAGCGGCAGCAGATGCGGGGCAAGAGCTAGCAAGCAGAAGGGAAGGCATGCAAAGCTGCTTGTCTCCAATGTGTTGCCTGGTGTCTGAACCCGACTGGTACTTCAGGGCTGCAAAAGAGCAAACTCACGGCTGTGAAACTTAAACCTCACACACAGGACGGGACAGTGGTGGTGTTACAGGGCAACCCCGATATACAATGGGGTGCCTGACTGTGGGTTCTCACCTGTGCGCTTAAAAAGGACTTATAATAAGAACAATTGCAGGCACTCACAAAAAGGTTAATAAAAGGGTTTATTTACAAAAGAAAGGGAAATAAAAAAAATGAGTAACCCGGGGACAAAAGAGAAAGTGAGGGAGAGAGATAAATCTCCAAACACGTCCCACCAGATCCGAAGAGCTAGAAACCCCAATTGCACGCACGCTGTAGCCCGGCGAGAAGCAAGAGCCCCCCAAGGTCAAAAGCCCCCGTTATATAGCCAACATGTCTGCTTAACCCCACCCCTCAGTTTCCAGTAATCCTCTCTTCTGGATGATGATGGAATTCTGGGATTCGTAGCCCTAGGGGTCTTGGATCTCTCTGGCTTGAGGTGGGGGTCCATAAACCTTCCTGTGGAGTTTGTTGCACACGTCCTTTTTTCCCCCCAACAATTCCCCCCTTTCATTTTTGTCACCATTTCTATGGTGATGATGGTCAAATAGGTGGATGTTGGGGTGCAGTCTCAGATGACAATATTTTAGGGTTCCAGTTCGAAAAAGAAAATAACAGTCAGTCTCCAGGTGCTGTCCAGTGTGGCAAACAAAATTCCTTCATTCCTTATCTAAAAACAAGTTCTCTCCACCTTGGTCCCAACTTTTATCGAACAATACAACAAAATATTTGCAAACTCAACCTACTTTCAGTCCATTTCACCTATTTTTGCATAATATCACAGGGCAGAATAACCAAAACAGCAATTTTAGCTAGCTTTGTTGCAATACTCCATGTGGGATAGGACTGAACCCTTGATGTTCAGTCCGTGCAGGTTTCAGGAACAAAAGCCAGTCGCACCAGACTTCACCTGGGGTTTCCTCTTCTCAAGGTTCCCAGGGCTTTTTCTTTTTCCGGGTGGTCCAGTCCTGGAACCTCACAAACAGAGCAACAGGTCCTCCTCTTCTTGGCTCAGTTCAAGTTCGACTTCCTCAGGTCCTCAATGGGTTCGTAAGACCATTGGGTTTTCTCCTCTGAGTCAGTTTCTTCTGGGGCTTTCTTAACTCTGGAATGATGCACCCAAGGTTTTATGCCCGCGAGTTTTAAGGACGCGTGTGTACTTAGTAAAACATCATGTGGACCAGTCCGTTTTTCTGACAGTTGATTTTGAGCATCTCCAGTCTGCCAAGCCTTAAGTAAGACCTGATCTCCAGGTCGGAAGGGACGCAATGGTTCATCAGGAGGCATAGAGATCCTCGAGATTGCAAAGCCGTGAATTACTGACAGAACCTCCTGGAGATGTTTCACATATTGTGTAATCCTGCTGTCTCGTTCTATTTCCGGAGTGGCTTTCAGAGCTGAGGCCTGGAAGGGTCTCCCAAACACAATTTCAAAAGGGCTTAGTTGTAGCCCACTTCTAGGTGCCACTCTTATCCAAAGGAGGGCAAGGGAGAGTACCTGGTCCCAACGCAGCTGTGTTTCTTGGCACAGTTTTGCCAAGGTTTTCTTCAAGGTGTGGTTCATTTTTTCCGTTTGTCCAGAGGATTGTGGTCTCCATGCAGCATGTAATCTCCAGTTGATCTGTAACACACTGCTTACTGCATGAGTAACCTCAGAGACAAACGCAGCCCATTATCGCTTTGGATGGAGCTAGGCAATCCAAAGTGAGGGATTATTTCCTTTAGCAGCTGTTTAGCTACTTCAGAAGCTTTCTCTGTCTTGGTGGGGAATGCTGCCACCCACCCTGAGAACGGATCCACAAATACCAGTAGGTATCTGAAATGGCCGCTGGTTCTAGGCATCTGTGTAAAATCCACCTGCCAGTCCTCAAAAGGGCACTTGCCCCTATATTGAACCCCAGTGGCTTTAGGGCGCGAATCAGTCTTGGGGTTATTCCTGGCATATATTTGGCAACCCTGGGTGATCCGTTGCGCTATTTCATGTAAATGTGGGCCCCTCAAATATGGGCGCACTGTCTCTAATAGGGCATCTCTCCCATAGTGGGATCCTTCGTGTAACTGTTTTACCACCGGATATACCAAGGCCTCTGGGAGTAGTATCATCCCATGGGAGTTTACTCTCCAAGTAGAGCTGGGGCCAACCTCAGTAAGTGCCCATTTACGAGCTCTCTCCTCATCCCGCTCAGCGTATTCCGGGACATAACGAGTCAAGCCCACGAGAGCGATGAGTGCACCCTGGAGAGCAGAACGGGCGGCAGCCTTAGCCACTCGATCAGCTGCCCTGTTGCCTTTTGCCATACCAGACCCACCTTTTTGGTGGCCGGGACAGTGCATCACGGCCACAGCTGATGGTAAAGCTACTGCCTTTAGCAAGGCCAGAATTTCTAAAGGGTGTTTGACATCTTTGTTACTGGCGGTAAGGAGTCCTCGCTCCTTCCAAATGGCCCCTGCATGTGGAGGATCATGACAGAGTACATTGGGTCAGTAAATATATTGACTCTCTTACCCTTAGAGAGTTCCAGGGCGTGGGTCAGGGCTATTAATTCAGCTTTCTGTGCTGATGTACCTGCTGGAAGAGCCCTGGCTTCTATGGTCTCCTGTAGCGTCACCAGGGCATATCCTGCACACCGACGGCCATGCTCCATGAAGCTGCTTCCATCTGTAAACAACTCCCACTCTGGATCTGGCAGAGGCTGGTCAGTCAGATCTGGTCGGCCAGCATACACTGAGTCAATCGTTTCTAGACAGTTGTGGATTAAGTTCACATCCTCAGGTTCGTCTACATTGCTCGGAAGCAGTGTAGCAGGATTCAAAGAATTAGATACCTTCAGTCTTACATTAGGATTGTCCAGCAGACTGCTTGGTACTTTCCCATTCGCCCAGCAGTCAGCCAAAGTCCACCTTTCTGTTCTAGCAATGTTAAAACCTGATGTGGCACAAAAACAGTGATGGGCTGACCCAACATAAATTTTTCCGCCTCATGTAGAAGGTCCCAAGTGGCAGCTACAGCACGCAAACATGGAGGCCATCCCTTAGTGGTGTGGTCCAATTGTTTGGACAGATATGCAACGGGCTGCATTTCTGGTCCTAACAATTGGATTAGCACTCCCAGGCCAACCCCCTGTCTCTCATGCACATAGAGTCTGAATGGCTTTCTAAGATCCGGTAATGCTGGTGCTGAGATCAACTTTTCTTTAATTCCATCAAAGGCTCTTTGACATTCCTGAGTCCAGGACAAAGGCTCTGAGTCAAGGCCTTTCAGAGCATCATATAAGGGTTTCACTATTAATCCAAAATTTGGAATCCAAATCCTGCAAAACCCAGCCATTCCCAAAAATCCACGCAGCTGCCTTCGGTTGCTGGGGACTTTAAGAGCTGAAATTACCTGTTTCCTTTCTGTCATTAAGCTCCGTTTGTCTTTCTTAATCTCAAACCCCAAATATGTCACCGTTTGTTTACATATTTGTGCCTTTTGAGGCGACACCTTATAACCACAATCTGCTAGGTGGTTCAGTACTACTATGGTATTTTCCAGACAAGATTCGTAGTCTGGACTTGCAATTAATAAATCATCTACAGGGCCTCCCTGGTGGCACAGCGGTTGAGCACTGCGCTGTGAAGCTGTCGGCAGCTTGCGTTGCAAGTTCGACTCCCAGCCGGGGAGATTTCCACATGGTGCGGCAGACCTCTCCTGCCTCGCCCGCTGCTCCCCTCAGCAGTGTATTTCTGATCTGCCTGTTGTGCTCCCCACTCTATCTCCCCACTCTGAACCCTCTCCCTACCCCAAGCCTCTGGCCTGTACCCCAGCTTGTATGTATAAATAAATAAATCTTTAAAAAAAATAAAAATAAATAAATCATCTACATATTGCAATAAGATGCCCTGGTTTAATTGAACCTTCCTGAGATCCCTGGCTAGTATTTCCCCCAAAATAGTAGGGGAGTTCTTAAATCCCTGCGGAAGCACAGTCCAGCATGTTGGAGAGTGGTTTTGGACTTAGGGTCCTGCCATTCAAAAGCAAAAAGCAGTTGATCCTGGACATCAGTTGGTACACAGAAAAGGGCATTTTTAAGGTCCAATACTGAAAACCAGCCAAAATCGCTAGGTATGGCAGTTAATAGGGTGTAGGGGTTAGGCACAGTTGGGTGTATATCTTGGACAATTTCATTGATGGCCCTTAAATCTTGAACAAAACAGTACTCGCCTTTATGGGGTTTCTTTACTGGCAAAATCGGAGTATTATATGGTGAGCGACAGGGCCGAATGAGTCCAGATTGAAGGAACCTTTTTAACACAGGTTCAATTCCTCTTAAGGCCTCTTCTTTTAAGGGGTATTGCCTCCTCCTTGGAGTTTTGTTCCCCTCTATAACCTCTATGTTTACAGGCTCTGCATTTTTCACATGTTCTGGGGTTCCATCAGCCCATACCCATTTATTTGCTCTTTTTTTTTTAAGATTTATTTATTTATACATACAAGCTGGGGTACAGGCCAGAGGTGTGGGGCGGTGAGAGGGTGCACCAGAGACAGAGTGGGGAGCAGAACAGGCAGATCAGAAATACACTGCTGAGGGGAGCAGCGGGCGAGGCAGGAGAGGTCTGCCGCGCCATGTGGGATTCTCCCTGGCTGGGCGTCGAACTCGGAATGCTGCTGCCGACAGCTCCACAGCGCAGCGCTCAACCGCTGCGCCACCAGGGAGGCCCATTTACTTGCTCTTTCAACGATTTCTGTGGTAACACTTCACCTTTTGGTGGGGCATTCTGAGTAAGTAACATCTGGAAACGTAGAGCATGTTCTGGAGGTACCTGCAGGTGAAGCCTCTGATCTTGGGGTGAGAAGGTAATTTGTGCATTTAATTTGCTTAAAAGGTCTCGACTAAGTAGAGGTATCGGACACTCTTCCATGTATAGGAAGCTGCGCTGCAGCTGTGTGGTGCCCAGCTGGCACTCAGAGGCTGCACAAACGCTTTCTGCTGTGGCCTTCCTGCAACGCCAGTGACTGGCACTGTCTGCTTGCTCCCCTTAGTCAACGCAGAGTTCAAAACAGTATGTCGCGCCAGTGTCCACTAAGAAATCAATCATACGGTCCCCCACAGTAAGTGTTACCCGGGGCTCCGAGGGGGTTATTCTAATGGGCTTTCTTAGATCTAGTGGAGCCCCTGGGCCCCCCTATTCTTCATCAGAACCTTCTCTGTGTACCATCATTTGTCTCCTTCCCTCTGTAGTTGGCTCCTGATTTCTTCTACTCTGTCCATGCTCTCTCCTGTCTTCATCTGAGCCTCTGCTCTGAGCTATCATTTGTCTCCTCTCCTCTCTCCTTGGTTGTGGATTATTCGCACTCCGCCTGTATTCCCTTCTGTAACCCCTGTGTGAGTCCTCATGCTGTGATGTCATCGGCCTCCTTTCCTGCCTTCTTTCATCATCCCGTCTCCTGTTTACCTGCAATCTGGGACAACTGTATCTCCAATGTCCCTCTTCCCTGCAGAAAGCACACTGATTTCTCCCTAAGGGTTCACTTCTCCTGGGGTCACTCCTCCTGGGTCCTC
>PVIJ01022733.1:0-15517 GCA_004024925.1 Scalopus aquaticus
TGTGTGTGTGTGTGTGTGTGTGTGTGTGTGTGTGTGTGTGAATTCAAGAAACTTCATTTATGGTGCATTGAATTTCTGCTATGTAGCATGTTGCAGCATAAAATGCCAAACTTTCTCTGGCTGTTGCCATTTTGTTTTCAAGAATCACAAAGCTTTCAGACTGTTGTAGAAAGTGTTTGATTAAACACCATTACAGAACAGTAACAACAATGAACAGTAACAACAATGCTATGATAATAAAAATTAGCCAGAAAGAGCTACTTTGTGAACTGAACTTCCAAGATTAAGTAAATGATGACTTCACGCTAAGGTACTGTGAGATGGTTAGGACTACGAAAACAGATCCTTTCTGGAATCCCATGACATTCCAGCTTCATTGCCTCATGTTAACTTTAGCTGTAAGGCAAAACTTCTATTTTATTCATCTTCAATTCATTAATGTTCCACTAATATACTGAACATTACCTGAAACTAAAGGGTATATTGTTAAACTGAAATGGAGCAAAATCTGCAATGAAGGTGTATTTTAAATGTGTGTACGAAACTGCACATTTGTACTTTTTAAAGGTTGAGGTAATTGATAGAAGTTAGTGTCTATGTATCTAGAATGCCCCCCCAAAAAAAAATACTATTTGTCTACATCAGACTTCCAAGATGTCAAAAAATTTATCTTTGTAAAAGAAACATTCCATTTTCTATTTCCCTCGTCACGTGACTTAATACTGCAAAGAGTACAAAACAAATAGGGTCTTTCTTTTGCAGAATTAATTGCTTTGTAATATCAAATTGATGTACTTACATTCACAGTAAAGAGCACTAATGGTCTCTGCCCAGATAAAATAAAAGTAAATATTGTTCAGTGGAATGTTAGTCAGTTCTAGTAAGTGGACAAAGCCCATGGTTTTTCAATAGAATCAACTGTGCCTGAACAAGCTGGGCTGAGAGGAAGAAACTGGTAAAAGAATATTTCTTATTCCAGGGAAAGTGAAGACCAGTTCTCCTAAACAGAAAAAAAAAGAGGTTATTAAGAGATACCTAGTTTTCTTGTTAAATTAACACAGGGAAAAGCGTTGTTTAAGTACTTCGTAGGCGAATAGATTTTAGGTAGCTGCACCTGTACTGTGGAAAATTACTCTTCAATTATACATAGTAATTAGAGTTGTTGTTTAACTATTATGAAAAACCTGCAGTGTGCTAAAAGGTGTATGCAACTCATGTAAAGAGTCTGTCATTGGGAGTAGGTAAGGGAAGATGATTTGAGATAGAAAGCATAAAAGCAAAACCTGCTGGAGAACAGGTCTTTGTACATCACAGAAAAAAAAAACTACTCAAACACATTTCTTGATCACTTACAATGTACCTAGCATGTTAATAAGATTGCTGAGGTTTATATGTCACAAAAATCCTCTTACTAAAATTTATTAATTTGTTGTGCTAAGTGGTTATCATTATCAATGTTCAATATATCATTTTAAGCTTGGGTTTTTGAACTATGTCCCCCAAAGTCAGTTTTTATGAGATCAAATAAAGGATGTGAGGCATGTTTTGGTCATAAGACAGGTAGGAGTATTAACCTGGTAGAATTTAGATATTGCTCAGTGGTATCTCTTTACAACTAACGCTTAAGGTTTCAAAATGATTCAGTGGACAATAAGCAATAGTGACTGAGGCAGAAACACCCATTACATGCTGTTGTCTCCCACTTGCCTCCTCAGTGGAATGGATCAACACAACAGTTAGCAATTCTCTTTGATAGTACAGATGATACTGAAAGCATTATGTGACTAAAATAGCTTTAGAAATATTACAGAGCTCATCAAGTTACAATAGCTGTATCACATGAAATCTGTAAGAAAGGAACCTATGCAAGAGGGCTTTATTTATTTACTTATTTTATTTATTCTGCATTTCTGTCACCATTGTCATCTTCATTGCCCTCAACAAAAATGAAGTGAATTTAGCAAGCAACTTCTAGATAACCACTGTAACACATATGAAATTGAGCATAATTAAGTTTGACTTAGTAATTGTTGCTTTAAAAAATAAACCCGCTAGGGCCTCCCTGGTGGTGCTGCGGTTAAGTGCTGCGCTGTGGAGCTGTTAGCAGCAGCTATGCGAGTTCGACACCCACCTGGGGAGATTCCCACATGTTGCTGCAGACCTCTCCTGCCTCGCCCGCTGCTCCCCTCAGCAGTGTATTTCCGTCAATCTGCCTGTTCTGCTCCCCACTCTGTCTCTGGTGAACTCTTTTGCTGCCCCACGCCTCTGGCCTGTACCCCAGCTTGTATGAATAAATAAATAAATCTTTAAAAAAATAAAAATAAACCCACTAAATCATAACTATTAATACCAATTGATAAAATCAAGGTTCCACAAACTCTTGAATTTCTCTTTCACTTACACTAGTCTTAGAGGAATTGTAAATTAAATTTTGTTTCCAGCAAGATCTTTTGGCATTTCTCTCTCTCCTTCATAGTATCAGTGATTGACTCCAAACACCACAAGTTTCCATTTGCAAGTAGTGGTTGCAGTTAATTGTTGATACTAATGTGAAACCCACATTGTATGCTTTATCTTATTTTAAAGCTTATAATTGAGGTGTCCATGTTTTCTGCCTTCATTTTTTAGCCTTTCAGTGAGATAGGAAGCACAATTTAAAAACATCATCTCCCTCAGGACTGATTGTGCCTTAGAACTCCCACTGAAGTCAATAGGTGCTTTGTGTACACTCAGACTAGACTCATAATGAGCAGAGTTGATGAGAATCCAGCTTTCCAAGGATGACTAGTGCTGAGTCTTCAAGGTCATTCATCATTTTCATCTGGGAAGGGAGACCCTTTATTTGCTCTCTTCTCAAATAGGTACACAATTAAAGGAAGAATTATTCCTCCCAGTGGCAATCACTTTATTAACAAAGGGCACGTTGAGCCCCCATCTCCTCTCATTGCCAGATGGTCTGTGTGCCCAAGCAACCGAAGGCAGACTCAATGAATATCTTACTTTTTGCTTCAGAGCTGCTGGCTCTATTACTTCTCTGCTGGCAGAAAGTGAAAGAAAAACCTCCTCGTAGGTTTGCACTGCATTATTTAATTTTCTCTGTAAACTCTCAGTCAATAAAAATAAAAGTGGCATATTTGAGGTTGACTGTCCAATAATTAGGCTCAAATTAACATTTTAGTGCAAAAAAAATACAAGATTATGAGCCCATAATTATAATCATCTGCCATAACCTAGACTGAGTAGTAGTTATAATGAAGAAAAAGCTTTCATCCCAAACAGTACAGTTCTTATCCACTTTTGTCAAACATACTCAAATAGCACAGTGCTAATAGCATTATACGACATCGTCATAGTAGAATTCTGTGCTTCTGACAATGTCATTAAAATTAACACTGATTAATCTAGCACTGTGTACTGAACAGCATTAAATTGAAAAATAAATGCTCTGATAACACTTTTGGACAAAGTCCCTCCCACCCAAAAGCATATCATTCTTTTAGGCAGCAATGTATAAAGGTCAAAGAAAATATGTGAGAAGGGAAAGAATATTAAAGAAAAGCAACATAAGATATGGTCTCTTATATTAAGGGTAAGATGGGCTATGCCAAATCTCAGAGGGATAACACAGTGAAAGTTTACACTTACACTTAATGTGGGGTGCATTACATTCCTGTTCAACAGGAGTCTGTGTGGTGACTCTGGGAAGTGAGCAGCCTCCACCTTGTAGCTATGCCATCTGAAACTCTCGTCCTCCAAGGTCACCCCAGGAAGGAAAGAGTTGGTGGAGGTGCAGCAACTTTCAAATGGCATGTGTGCCTTTCATCCAATAACCATTGGCTACAAATAGTCACGTAACTCCAACTTCACAGAAAGGAACAGTGAAAAATATAGGGAGCACTTAATGATCCCTAACTAATTCTACCACTTTTTTAAGTAAAAAAGAGAAAGAAATAAGTTAAAATTAGGAAGAAAATATGGGGGTACTGACACCAATATGCATCTGCTTTCTGACATACTTAGCTGACTTGAGGGCTGCCATAATGGGAAATCCAAACACAAACGAAGATAAAGCATATAGTCAACAAAGCCTCCCAGGCATGGCCCCTCTCCTCACGGGGCTTCTAAGCCTGGTAGCTTTTAAGAAGCAATTAGATTTGTGTCATTCTTCCTATCTGGAGTATAATAATAATAATAATGTGGTCTAATAGCATTACTTTGAGGAAAATGAAGAAAAAAGTGGTAAGAATTAAATGAGATAGCACATGACAAACACATAAAAGCTTGCTTCACAGATTTTAGGTGCTTAATAAATGTTATTGTTCTCCCCCAACAAAGAACTATGAAAATATTACCTAGAGCTAATACTACTTTCCCTGAGAAAATGTGCAAGGCAGTAATTAAGAGAATGGGCTTTGGAGTTTGGTAGCCTTGACATAATGTGCACTGAGCCACTCCATCACTGTGCTTTTCTGTGTACCTCCACACACACTAATTACATTTTGCCACTGATATAAATCAGATGTCTGAGCGAATTAGGGCTACCAAGAAGCACAGTTCAGAGAATCATTAGCAAGTCAATTTTGCAGCCAGTTTCACCATGTCCTTGCACCCCAGTACTGTGCATTATGATAGTTGCTTCTACCCTGCCAACCGCAGTCAAATCTGGTCCTGCTGAACTCCACCTTTGGTCTAGCTAATATTTGCTTTTCTTTAATCATAAAACCCAGAAGCATAATTAGTGAATACTCCATCAGTTTCCAAAATATGTTTCTTAGTAGTACGCTATGAATTTTGCATGTTTCACTGCTCCCACAGTCTCAAAACTTAAGAGTGAGTTTTGAGAGACAAACAAGAGTTATTTACAGATTTAACCATCTATTTTAAAGAAAGAGAAGATTCTGGGGTAAAAGACTTGGGCTTGGCCTTGGCACAGGTGAATTTAAAACAAAGATTATACATAATATGAGGCACCATAAACTATAAGAGGCAGAGAATTTAGGAGAGAGCTTTGCCTTTAACTTGTACTAAAAGAAGCAAAAGGTAATGACGCCTACAAGTTATATCATGTTTGTAGTTTTGGTGTTTGTATTTATCCCAGCATCATTTTTTTTTAAAGAAAAGTAAATGTAGAAGTCTGTTAAATCCATGTTTTTTTGTGTTTAGAAATAAAATTAGTCGGTTACCTACCCAGTAGCTCATCTTCACAATCTCTTTAAAAGTTTTTGTTTTTGTTATTACTTAAATTTTTATATCCTAGAGATGCTCAATAGAACTATAAATTTACTGAAATATGAAATTTCTCATGCTCCTCAACTTACTGTTAAATAAATGGACCTTGTCACAGACAGAAAAACGTCTGAGCTGGAGTTCCAACTCATTATGACATGCATGTAACCTTAAGTATGTTACTTAACTGCTTTGAGCTGTTATTTCTTAATCTTGTAAAAGGAGAAGAGTAATACTTACATACTGAGTTGAACGATGTCTTCCAAAGACTCATTTTCTTCCTCCAAATCTCAGGATGTGACATTATTTGGAAATACAGCTGTTGTAGATATCATTAGTTCAGAAGAGGTCACACTGAAGTATGGTGGGCCCTTAATCCAAAATGACTAGTGTCTGAAAGAAAAGGAGACATCAAATAAAGACATATACACAGGAAGCTGCTAACCATGAGCATCAGGATTGCCAGAACCCATTTGGAAGCTAAGAGAGAGGCATGGAATAGATTGCACCTCTGAGCCCCCAAGAAGAAACAAACCTTGCCTGATTTTCCATTTCTTATCTGAACTATAATAATAAAGTCTTTCTGTCTTAAGTGACTCAATCTGTGGTATTTCATATAGCAGCCCAAGGAAACTAAACACAACTTATTTCATAGAATATTTATAAGTTTTAGTTGAAATAATTTACATAAAGTATTTACCATGGTGTCTAGTACATAATAATCACACAAAATATTAAACTCTCAGTGGGGCCTCCCTGGTGGTGCAAGTTCCACACTGACTAGAGGGATACCCACATGATGCAGCAGACCTCTCCTGCCTCATCCGCTGCTCCCCTCAGCAATGTATTTTAGTCTATCTGACTGTTCTGCTCCCCACTCTGTCTCTGGTGAGCACTCTCACCACTCCACACCTCTGGCCTACACCCCAGCTAGTTTGCATAAATAAATAAATCTTAAAAAAAAATATAATTCTCAAATATTGACTGAGTAAAAGAATGAGAGTCAATATAGAATATACCAGCAACCTTTCCTATTCTTCATTCAGCTTATGCTATATTTGTTGAACACACCTACTTGTTCAAAGCTCCATCCTTTCTTTATTTTCAGTATCAATCCATATACACACTGCATGCTGCCTATATAGAGTATTATCATCACACTACTTTGACTGACACTAGTAGCAAATGTAGTTCATCAAGTTTTACTTATACTAAATTTATTTATATTAAATTCTTTAAAGCCAAATTCCTCTAATGGTAAACTACTCTAAATTTCTATTATAGTCCCTTACCTTTTCTTGATGCTACCTAAAATTTATTGCACATCATAATTGTCTACAGCACTTGAAAAAAATACAACATGTACTGTATGTTTTTCTCTTCCAATTTACATCAAAATGTACACTTGAAAAAAAGTTTGTTTCCTTGACCAATAAAAACGGGAAAAATAAAAGGCAAAAAAATTCTTATTTCCTCAGAAAAGTTCAGATATCCTAACAACGGTCACTGGTGGAAAGCCTTTATTTGGTATATAAGCCAATGTCTCAGGCTGGTTGTTCTTACAATTAACAAATGAATTGAGTTATTTAAAAGGGGGGGATATCTTTTTAATGATGGAAGAGAACAATGAGTTTCAGGAAATGGTAGAGGTGTTTCTCACGAGAATTAACAAAAAAGCACATAAGAAAAGAAATCCTCTTGAGAGAGAAGTTGTAGGCCCTAAACAGTGAAGAAGAAAGTATGAAGCTAAATTAAAACATTAGTTCAAACATAATTCCATTTATTTTGTTTTCTAAATTTTACCTCCTTTAAGCAATGATACTTTTTATCCAAGGCTCATAGCAGAACTGTGAAATTTATTGGAAAAGGCTTCTCAGGGACATTTCTAATGAGCAAAATCAGAGAATGTCTCTGAAAATTACACCCTTTCAAGACGAAGTAACTGCAGAGGACTGGATTATGTACTTGAATTAAATGAAACCAAAGGCTTGAATTTCTCCCACTATTTTTTTGTTAAGAGAATTTCATTTTACATAACTCAGTGGGATTTGAAAGTCAGTTAAATATGATGCTGCATGTTTTTGCTTTGTTGCAAATCTCCTCTCTGTCATTTTGGAATGTTTATAAATTCTAATAAAAGACAAAATGCAAAATACCCTAAACCCATGTAGAAGTAACGCAGTTCCTGACATTTAAAAAAAAATCTTTCGAACATTTTTATTAGGTAAGTGGTGGATAGTATCACCTCAATTATTCCTGTGGGATAACTAAAATACAGGAAAATGAAATTTAAAGTAATAGCTGCTGCCATTGTTTAATTAAAACAAATTATTTAAGTAATCCATGATAATTACATTAAAAAAATCAAATTAATAAAATTTTATCACCAAGGGATAGGCATTGTTATATATTCACATTCTTCCCTTTTTAAATACAGACATGCATGTGGTTTTGTAATTGAAAGTTGAGATAACATATTATATACTACACCATAATTTGAATATATTTCATTTAAATTTATATGTATGTACAAATACATATAGAATGAGAAAGGAAATGAGAATGAAGTACTCTGCTGTGGAAGAAATTAAAGAATGAAAAGATCTACAGCATCATTTTAATGAAAATGTAATATTATTTTAAAAATGGCTGTTGTGTAATTTATTTAACCAGTCCCAAGTTGGTAAATACATTATACAGACATCTTTGAGCATTCAGACATTTTTCCCTTAAATTAATTCCTAGAAGTAGAACCATTGTGTTAAGATTATCTTAGTGTTTTTTATTTTACTACTAATTGCACCCCAGAAAGATGGTATCAATTCATACACCAAACAAACGTATTATGGAAGAAATTATTTGCTCACATTACATCAATTCATATTCTTCCCTTTTGATATTTGTCAATCTCACAACTACAGAATGATGTCACTTTTCACCAGGTGATAAAATAAAGATAGATATATATTTTTAAAAATCAACCACTAAAAAAAAAAAACAACAAAAAATAAGCTAATAAAGTAGATAAAATGGAATCATAAAAATAATCTATAAGAAGTCAAGAAAAGAAGAAAAAGCCAACAGGAACTAAGGAGGGCAGACAAAATAATAGCAAGATGGTAGATTTAAAACAAATGTACCAGTAATAGTAAATGTCAATGGTTCAAATATTCTAATTAAAAGACAAAGATTGCCAAATTAGGTGAAAAAACAATACCTAGCCAGAGTTTGCTTGGAAGAATCACACTTTATTATAAAGATACAAGAACATTGAAAAGATTGTGAGATGATATCCCATCCTAACCCTCACCAAAACAAAAGTCAGAGTAGTAGTAATAATAACATAAGACAAAGCAGATTTCAGAGCAAGGTACACTGCCAAGATAAAAACACGAGTCACTTCATAGTGATAAAGAGGTTAATTCATCAAGAAAACAAAAAATGCTAACATATGCATCTAATAATAAGGTTTCAAAATATAGGAATCAAAAACTGATAGAACTAAAAGGGGGTAAAAGGCCAATTCACAATTATGATAAAAAATTTTTAATATCCCTCTATTAATAATTGACAGAACAAGAAAAATTAAGTTTTAGAATACTTGTGTTACTATCAGTGATCTAGACCTAACTGACATTTACAAAACAATCAAGCAACAAAGAAGAATGCATATTTCTTTCACAGAAGATTTACAAAGACAGACCATATTCTAGATCATAAAAAAATATATTTTTAAAATAAATTTAAAAGGATTCAACCACATAAAGTATGTTCTCTAACCACACTAATGAACTTAAAAATCATTAACAGAAAGATCTTTAGAAAATCCTCCAAATACTTGGAAATTAAACAACAAACTTCTAAATAAATTATAGGCTAAAATGATAACATAGGAGAATTAAAATTTTTGAACACATGAAAACGAAAGTGGGACGTGTCAAAATTTGCAAGTATCAGCTAATGCTATGCTTAGAGGAAAATTTATAGCACTAGACATCCACATTTTAAAAATTAAGGAGACTTTCAAATAAATGTCTTGAGCATCTACATTAAAGAAATGAGGAAACAAAGAGCAAATAAAACCCAAGTAAACAGAAGAGAAATAATAATGAACAGATGAGGAAAAAAACAAGAAAACAATAGATAAATTAATGCTTTTTCTTTGAAAAATCAATAAAACTAATAAATGTCTGGACAGACTGATCAGGAACAAAGACTCATATTAGCAATATCAAGAATGAAAGAGATGATATTATTACACATTCTACTACAAATTATACAGGTATCAATATTATTGAAATATTGATTTATTATGAACAATTTTATTCTAATAAATGCAACTGGACAAATTCCTTGAGAAGTACAAACTTCCAAATTCCAATCAAGAAATAACTGAATATGTCTACATCTATTAATTAATTGTTACCTAAAATCTTCTCCAAAGTAAAGTCCAGACCAAGATAGTTTCACTAATGAATTCTACCAGCTATTTAAATAATAAATCATGCAAATTCTACAAGAATTCTTACAGAGAAATTAAGAAGGACTGCTTCCCATTCACTATTTGAAGGTAGAATTACACTGATTCCAAAATGAAATGAAGATATAATTATACGAAAATTACACACCAACTTCCCTCTTGAGCATAGATGTAAAATCCTTACAGTATTAACAAATCAAATACTAAAATATAAAAATGAACAGTACATTGTGACCAAGTGCAGTTTATCTCAGAAATTCAAGAATGGTTTAACATTCAATATAACCAATGTAATTAGTGATTTAAAAAAAAAAACAACCAAATGATCCTTTTATTAGAAGCAGAAAAAGTATTTGACAAAATCCAATGTTCACTCTTTATAAAAACTCTCAGAAAATTAGGAATAGAAGAAAAATTCCTCTACCTAATTAAGAGCATACACATTAAAAGCTATAGATAACATGATATCTGATGATTTAAAAAAGGTGAGTGCTTTTTGGCTAAGAACAAGAATGTGACAGAAATGTCTGTTACTACGAATTCTATTCAACATGGTTTTGGAATTTCTAAGCACTGCAATGAGGGATGAAAAAATAAAAATGAACACGCCCCCCCCAACATGGCGGCGAACAGATGCTAGGATCAGGCTCTCCCACAAAAAATCGATTTATGGAGAAAAATATCCCTAACTTTGAGAGCTGACTCGAAGAGAACTGGATACCCTATTGCCCGGGATACCCTATTACCCGAACTGGATACTGTATTACCTGGGGGCAATACAATCAACCCCGGGGGTGCTTTAGACTTAAAAATAAACTGAAGAGTCGGAGTAAAGAGAAGAGAAAAGACATCGGACTCCACACAAAGGAGCAGCAGAAAGGAGAGGTGGGCGAACCGGCTTCCCCTGAGAGCCACTGAATACAAGGTTAGAAACTGCGGTGAGGTCGGAGGGCTCTGGACAGCCAACTGGGAGTGCGACCCCCACTCCCCCACCCCATGACCCCCCTCTCTTCCCTGCGTGGCAGCCCTGAGGAGCAGGAAAGTGGGAGGGTCACTGCGTCCCATCCCCCACCTGGGGCTAGGTAACATCTTAAAGGGGAGAAAGTCCAAGCAAGAAACATCCCCCACTGGTTGCCAGGTGATAGATTAGCCAGAAAAACCAGTTGGGCTGGAAAACCTCCTGCGGAGACCACCTCCAACACTCTGGGCTTTAGAATGCAAATTGATCCCAAGCTGATGGGAGGGATGGCATTCAAGGACTATTGACTGACAATCCCCAAAACCCCTCCCATACCTGTTGCTGAAACTATCTCCTGCTGAAACTATCTCTGACCACATCCTCCACTGCAAAGTGTCAGCACCTTGGCACCCGGAGGGCGGCAAAAAACAAACAAACAAACAAAAAAAGACCACAGCAGGTGGAGAAAATGGCCCAGCACTTGCCACCCCCCCAACTTCTAGGTGGCTGCACACTGGCACCCTAGAAACTAGGGTAGGTGAAACACTCATCAACAGCCACCCACAGCCTCCAACCCTGCACCCCTTCGTGGAGTAGCAGGCCCCAAGCAGCAGAAAAGAAACTAAGACAAGGATCTCCCAACCCCTCCCCACCAGACATAACCCCAGGGGCAGAAATAGCCCCAGGCAAACATTGGAGGAAAGGGGGAATAAAAAGGGGGGGGAGGGTAGAAAGAATAGAAAATCTCCCAGCAAGGACTAATGACAGCAGCAACAGCAAGACAACAACATCAGTCAGTGGAAAGGAGGGGCTGAACCCCAGCAGGGGACCCAACCAGAAACCCCAGAACCTAAGAGCAAAAGGACTACAGAACTCCAAATTCACATCTCTCCAACACTTTATTTTCTTTATTATATTATTTTTATTTTTTACTATTCTATTATTATTATTATTATCCTTTTTTTTTAACTTTTAATCTACCTTTTTCTCTTGGTCCTTCATTCCTACTTTTCTTCATCTTCATTCCCCTTTTCTTTCCTCTCCCTGTTTTTTTTTTCCTTTCTCGCTTTTCTCTTTTCTTTCTTTTTTAATACAAACCACCCCTTCATCTTCCCTAATTAAACTTGGAACCAGAAACACACTGGAGACATGCCACAAGAAACACAAAAATTCAACAAAGAAAAATAAGAAAATACAGAAGACACCCAGCCACAGCCAAGGCAACTCAGACACTAGAGAACCACACACACTCCTGAGCAAGTAAAACCAGGAGTCATGCCCACCAGCACCAGTGGAAAACTACGAACAGAGCAAAGCAGAAAACCAACAATGGGATAGAAAAAAGTCACAAATGACCCTCAAAACAATACACCACAAAAAGAAAATCCCTCTCCAGGACCCATTAATATGGACATAGAAGATTACATCCACCTAACAGATAAAGACTTCAAAATAGCCATCACAAAAAATTGATAGAATTAAATGAAAAGAACAAAGAACTGAGGAACGAGAATGAATCCATAAAGAAGAAATTGAAGGAAATGGAAGATTTAAAAACATTAGTAGAGGAGCTAAGAAATCCAGGGAAAGTCAGAAAGGTGAATTAAAAGATATGCAGGGAAGAATAGGCACTCTGGAAGATAAAGATACTAACAGAATCAAGGCAGAAAAGGAAAGAGAAAAACAAAGGAAAAAGAATGAGGAAAGCTTCGAGAACTATCTGACACCATGAAAAAAGGAAACATCAGAATCATAGGAATCCCAGAAGGAGAAGAGAGAGACAAAGGAACAGAGAAACTTCTCAAGGAGATAATTGAAGAGAACTTCCCAAACATGAAAAAGGAAGCAAAAATTGACATACAGGAAGCCAGACAATCTCCATTTTATTACAAGAAAGAAAAAAAACTGCAAGATGTATGATAGTAAAACTATCGAGAATTCAAGACAAGGAAAATATATTGAAAATGATGAGGGCAAAGAAACAAATAACCTATAAAGGAAAGCCAATCAGGCTGACATCAGATTTCTCTGAAGAAACACTACAGGCAAGAAGAGATTGGAGGGACATATATAACACACTACATGCCAACAAATGTCAACCAGGAATACTCTACCCTGCAAAGCTCTCATTCCTCTATGAAGAAAAAACATGGACCTTCTCCGACAAACGGAAACTACAGAAATTCATCACTACCAAACCCTCACTCCAAAGAATATTAGGAGAAGTCATGAAGACAAAACCAACAGAAGAAAGACCAGGAAACACAGAATAAGGTAAGAATTAGAACTACGAAAGAGTAAACAAACAAACAAAAAATATGGATGACAGTATAACAATATTAACTCTAAATGTAAATGGACTAAACACACCAATTAAAAGACACATCATAGCAAGATGGATCAAAAAACAGAACCCAACCTTCTGCTGTCTACAAGAAACACATTTAATTGAGAAAGATAAACAGAGATTAATAGTTAAAGGATGGAAAACAATCCTACAAGCAAATGGACCAAGAAAGAAGGAAGGAACAGCTATACTCATATCAGATAAAATAGACTTCAAACGTAAGAAGGTAAAAAAAGACAAAGCTGGCCACTACATCATGATAAAGGAGACAATAAAACAGGAGGCTGTAACAATCACCAACATATACTCCCCAAATGAAGGAGACAATTATTTTCATCCCTGAAAACAAACATTAAAGAAAATACATACATAGTAGGAGACTTCAACAACCCACTTTCTCTATTGGACAGATCAAGAAGACAAAAAGTAACCAAGGACATGAAAGCTCTAAATAAGGACCTAGACCACATGGGATTAACAGATATCTATCGATCACTTCACCCCCGAAAAATTGAATACACATTTTTCTCAAGTGCACACGGAACATACTCCAGGATCGATCATATATTAGGCCACAAAACAAACCTCAACAGACACACTAAGATCAAAATCATACCAGCCTTCTTATCCGATCATAAAGGAGTCAAACTGGAAATAAATCATAAAAAGGAAAAAAGAAACCTCCTTACCACATGGAGACTGAAACCCACATTACTGGAAAACCAATGGATCAACAAAGAGATCAAAGAAGAAATTAAAAAAATATCTAGAACTGAATGACAACGAGGACACAACTTTCCAGAAGATCTGGGACACAGCAAAAGCAGTAGTAAGAGGAAAATTTATAGCATTACAAGCTCACATCAATAAACAAGACACAACCCAAAGAAACAATTTAATCTCACATCTCAAAGAACAGAAAATGAACAAAAAACCCCAAAAGACAGTTTAAGAAAGGAAATAATAAAAATCAAAGCAGAACTAATTGAAATGGAAATAAAAAAACAATCCAGAAGATTAACAAAACCAAAAGCTGGTTCTTTGAAAAAATAAACAAAATAGACAAACCACTAGCCAGACTTACAAAGAAAAAATGAGAGAAAACACAAATAAATAAGATCATAAATGTAAAAGGAGAAATCACAACGGACACACCAAAAATAAAAATAATAATCAGAGATTACTATAAACAGCTATACGGAAAAATGTATAACAACCTAGAGGATACGGAGAAATACCTAAAACTATACAATCACCCAAAACTAGACAAAGAAGATATAGAACACCTAAACAGACCAATCACAAGTAGTGAAAGTGAAACAGTAATTAAAAACCTCCCTAAAAACAAAAGCCCAGGACCAGATGGTTTCACAAATGAATTCTACCAAACATTAATGAAATGGTGCCTATATTACACTAACTCTTTCAAAAAATCGAGAAGGAAGGAGTACTACCAAACACATTCAATGAAGCAAATATGACTCTAATACCAAAACCAGACGAAGACAATACAAAAAAAAAAAAAAAAGAAAACTACAAACCAATCTCCCTAATGAATACTGATGCAAAAATATTCAACAAAATCTTGGCCAATAGGATCCAACAATGCATCCATAAGATAATACACCACCACGACCATGTGGGATTTATTCCAGGGACACAAGGATGGTTCAACATCCGAAAATCAATCAATGTAATCCAACACATCAACAAAAAGAAAAATAAAGACCATATGATCATATCAATAGACGCTGAGAAAGCATTTGACAAAGTGCAACAACCATTTATGATAAAAGCCCTTGAAATCCTTGGGATAGAAGGAACATACCTCAACATAAAAAAAGCCATATACGACAAACCCACGGCCAATATTATCCTCAATGGTGAGAAGCTGAAGGCCTTTCCCCTAAGATCAGGCACAAGGCAAGGATGTCCACTCTCACCATTACTTTTCAATATAATACTGGAAGTCCTAGCCAGAGCAATTAGACAAGAGAAAGACATTCAAGGGTTCCAAATAGGAAAAGAAGAAATTAAACTGTCTCTATTTGCAGACGATAGGATAATATATACACAAAACCCTAAAAAGTCCATTGAAAAACTACTCAAAATAATAGCCCAGTTCAGTACAGTAGCAGGATACAAAATCAATGCACAAAAATCTGTAGCCTTCCTATATGCAAACACCCAGTCTAGAGAAGAAGAAATTAAGAAATCCATCCCCTTCAAAATCGAAACCAAAAAATTCAAATATCTGGGAATAAATCTAACAAAAGACATAAAGGACTTATACATAGAAAACTACAGAACTCTGTTGAAAGAAATAGAAGAAGACACAAGAAGATGGAAAGGCATCCCTTGCTCATGGATTGGAAGGATTAACATTATCAAAATGGCAATCCTACCAAAAGCAATTTACAGATTCAATGCTATTCCAATAAAAATCTCAATGACATTCTTCAAAGAAATAGATCGACTACTGATGAAATTCATATGGAACCACAAA
>PVIJ01022734.1:0-15535 GCA_004024925.1 Scalopus aquaticus
AACTATTAATTACAGATAAAAATATTGAGAAGAATGTGTACTCTAAGTTTCTCTTTCAGCAAGAAGTATTGGCTTGTGTGGGTGAGTTTGCATGTGTTTCTGTGTGTATTGCTAATGCTTTCATAAAGAAGTAATGCAAGGTCAAGCCAAAAGCTAAATAAAAATGATTATTGGTAAATTAATTTTTCAAATTGAGGTAACACTGATTTATAGCACTCTGTAATTCAGAGGCATAGAATCATACCTCCTCAGATATGTCACTACACCGTAACTGCCAATCCATTAGACACTCTCCCAACTCTGCTACACCTTCTGCCCTCTTAAGCTGAAATTCTATAGTCAGATTTTTAGGGCTTGTTATTAGTTTGGTTTTATTTTACCCTTTGTTTTGTTTCTCTATATTCCACATATAAGTGAAACCATCTAGTACTTGTCTCCTTCTGGCTTATTTCACTTAGCATTATCCACTTCAGTTCCATTCATGTTGTCACAAATAGTAAGAGTTCATCTTTTTTCCACAGCTGAATAGTATTCCATTGTGTTTATATACCACATTCTTCTAATTCTTCCCTTTGCCCTTGGCACTTAGGTTGTTTCCATAATTTTGCTATTGTAAGTAGTGAACATAGCACTGCATCTATCCCTTCAAATTAGTGTTGTTACATTCTTTGGTTGCATTCTTTGTGTAGTTGTCTAGAGTGGACTGCTGGATCATATTATAGATCTGTTTTTAATATTTTGATAAACCTCCACATTATTTTCCATAGGAACTGCCCCAGTCTATATTCCTACCAATGGTGTATGGAGGTTCCTTTCACTCCACATCCTCACCAACACTTGTTGCTGGTCTTTTTGATATAGGCCATTCTTATAGGTATGAGATGGTATCTCATTGTGGTTTTGATTTACATTTCCTGGATAATAAGTGATGAGCGCTTTTTCATGTGCCTTCTGGGCATTGGTCTGTCTTCTTTGGAGAAATGTCCACTTAACTCTTCTGCCCATTTTTTGATTGGGTTGTCTATTTCTTTTGTTGAGTTTGAGTTCTTTATATATCTTAGATATCAACCCATTGCCAGGATGTGCAAATGTTTTCTCCCATTCAGCAGGGTGCCTTTTTGTCTTACTAATAATTTCCTTTACTGTGCAGAAGATTTTTTGTTTGATGTAGTCCCATTTGTTTATATTTACTTTTGTTTCTTTTGCCATTGGAAATGAGTACACAATGACATTATTTACACAAATATTGTGGAGTGTTTTGCTTATGTTTTCTTCTTAGTCTTTTGTGGGGTGGGGTCTTACATCCTTATCTGTAATTTTTTGAATTAATTTTTGTGTTAGGTATAATATGGTGATCCAGTTTCATTATTTTACATGTGTGTGTCTAGTTTTCCAAACACCATTTTTTGAAGAAAGTCTCCAGTGTAGACTATTGGTTCCTTTGTCATAGATTAACTGTTCAAAGATGTGTAAGTTTATTTCTAGATTCTCAAATTGTACTCCATTGGTCTTTGTGTCTGATTTTGGTCCAGTACCATGCTGTCTTGTTTACTATTGATTTGTATTATAGTTTGAGGCCTGGTCAGGATTGTTTTGGTTATTTGGGTTATTTGGTTATTTCAGTATGTATATATTATATTTCTTTGAAAAATGCCATTGGGTCCTTGTAAAATCTTAAAAGTCTTAAATGACACTGGTCGACAGTGAGATCATTACTGACTTAAAAAGGCCCTAATCTGTAGTATCTTGGTGTGCCGAACATGAATATAACCATGAAAATTTTTTATTAGCTCTCGTTTTGAAGATATTTCATATAATTCATTTTATATGTTTCACCATGTAAATTTATCCAATAGGACTGCAACAACATTCTAAATCAGCCTAGAATGATGGAATATTGCATCACATTGCATAATACCATCATGCACACATCATCCAGAGTTGATTGCATCATTTTCTGATGTAATGCAATACTACTGCCAGGCGGCTGCTGAAGGAAGATGACATCAGCAGTGCACTCTATAAAGCCCTGTCAGAAAGGTTGAGCAGTGAAACTATTTCAGACTTTGTGCGAGACAGTTGAAGCTACTGTTCCAAAGAACTGTTATTATTTTATCCATTTAAGCACAATACAGAACAGTACTGCCTCGAAAGTGTGTTAATAATGTGGACAATTTCTGCTCTATTTGTGGGGAAGTGACATTTGCCCACCAGAAGAAAAGTATCATTTCTCAAGTGAAGAGGCTCATCATCTTGACTTCGGATGCAAGGTTGGTGACCAAAACAAGCCTTGGGCCCCGCATATATGCTGTACTACATGGACAACACAGCTTTCACAGTGGTTCAATGGCAAAAGACCATCAATGCCGTTTGCAGACCCCATGGTGTGGAGAGAGCCAAGCAACTACATAAAAGTCTGTTACTTCTGCTTCTTCCCTCCTCTTTCTGGCAGAATAATGAAGCAAAAGAAGTCGAGAATAGTCTACCCAAACATTCCGTCTGCATTGAGACCAGTTCCACATGGTGAGGGACTTCCTATTCCAGAATCTCCAGCAGAATATTCTCTTGATACATCTGATGAGGACAAGGGTGAGCCAATCTGTTCTCCTGTTCCATCAGCATGCAGTGATCCAGATTTTCACTGTGGTGCATCATCAACCCCACACAGACTAACACAGGAAGAACTAAATGACCTGGTTCGTGATTTGGACTTATCCAAGAACAAGGCAGAATGGCTAGGATCAAGACTCCAACGATAGAATCTTCTAGAAGAAGATGTCACAATTCCTTTATACAAAGAGCACCACCAGCAGTTGGAGCCTTTCTTCAGAAAGGAAAGTACTCTGGTATTCTGTTCCGATATTGAAGGCCTCATGAATGCCTTATAACTCACTCATGACCCACAAGAATGGAGACTATTTCCAGACTCTTCGAAACTGAGTCTTAAGGCTGTGCTTTTGCACAATGGAAACTGTCTTCCATCTATTCTATTCCTGAACAGCTGTCCAAGAGACAAGCAATGCAATCTAAGATGTAGTCAGTGACTTGATTTTTTACAGGTTTTAACCGTAGGCCTATTGCTATTCGCATGCATTCCATGATGTAAACATCAATTTATTGCAGATTACAAAAAAACTAGAGCCAAAATTAGAATTTGATTGTCGTATTTGTGTTGAGCACATACAAATTGATAGGAAATGACTAATTTTATTTCAGTAACATGACTTTTGTAAAAATTTGTGACCATTGTAATCTGTAGCTTGCTGTGGAGGGATTTTTCAGTACAATGTACTGAAAAAAATGCATTTATTATGGTCCCCAGGGCACATATAAAAGTACTTTTAAGGAGTTTCACTTTTTGGTGGTGTGGATAAAATTATATATCTTTAAAATTAACCATATGAAAAAGAAATTATGGATTAAGTATGACCTGGAGATGTTTGGTATGTGCTCCTCTAATTAGCCATTTAACGTCACTATGTTATGATATCACTATTTTAAATAATACTTAGTTTCAGTGCAACATGTAAAAAGATGTGTTATTTTCTAAACATCCCTCTTATATTTAGATAAACACAAATGGATCTTCTCAAAATAGTTGGAATATAATCTACATTTTTCTTCTATCAAATATAGAATAGCTATTCAATTTTATTCCTCTCTAAATTATAGGTACATCTTGTATTTAAAATAATTGAAAACAATAGACTATTCATTATCATTTTTCCTTTAATTTTGAACTACTGCAAATGTCAAGTCATTGTTAATTGTATAAATTAGCCCTAAAGGATAAACTGTATATATTGTGCTTTGTTTTTTAAATAGTTATAACACTTTAGAGATTTCAAAGAGAGTAGAAAATATACAATTTATGAACTGTCTCCTTATAGCTAATATTACCTACTCCATAGGTGCTTATAGTAGGACTTTCTCTGGGTGGCCAACTGATAAATATAGTAAATGAAAGGAGGGAGCCAATATTTTTGAATACTTATTGAATGTCAGGAATTTCCAACATTATCTTGTAAAATTTTTATGACAATATTGTAAGAGGGATACTAGTACTCCTATTTTATACTTTACATAGTAGATATGGGGACTTCATTAATTAAATCTCAACATTTGTACAGATAATGACATGAGGAATTTAGCTTTGATTCTCAAACTGACATCTTCTTAACTATATCAAGTTACATGTATGACACTGACATTTTGTTTTCTGCTATTCCTATGGTCCATAGTCACAGTTCTTTTTCCTCATTTTAGTTTCCTAAATGAAACACTATCAGATGAATACCTTTGCGTCCTTTCATAGAAGATAAATTATGAAATCTGTATTTAGCTAGCGATGGTTTATTTGGTTGGCAGACGCTTTCATAGATAATATGAATTTTCACCATTCCTCAATTTTATTCTGGAGGGGGTTTATTTATTTTGATTTATTATTTTGATTTTAAATACTCGGACTTATTCAATGACTGTTCAGAATTCTCCTGCTTCATCAAATTCTTAAAAATTAACATAACATATTGGCACTTTTAAAAGCTGAAACAACCCTGAACATAATTTTCCAAATAACATAAATTACCAAGAGTAACATTGACTGTATCTCATTCTCCATCCCAGAAAGTACACAATGCTTCATCTCACACTTAGGATTATTTTATATGCAATTACTGCTATTTTACTGAATGAGAACAAAATCACGCAGTAATAGGCAATAAAAGAATGACTTGTAATGACTATCTCCCTTATCCACATCTGACTTTGCCATAGTCTAGAGAATATCAACACTTCAATGAATGATTTCTTAGTGAATTAAGCACTTCTATACACAAATGTTTGCTCAAGCCACTTGGAAAAGGCAGAAAGAGGTCAAGTAGTTCCTAGTGACTGCTTCGTAAATATGGTACCTAGATTGATATTTTAAATTTCAGACAGAGTATTTGCAAATCATTTATAAAATTTATAATAGTCTATCAAAGGGGAAAAAACCACTTTTTCCTTTACAGGACTTTTCAGAACTGTAAACATTTGGTTTTAATATCCTCCATGGGAGTTGGTATGAAGGAATTTTCCTAGGATCTATAAATATAGTTCAACTAAATTCTAAATATTCTATGCAGTGTTTGGTTTTCATAGGTCTGCTTACTCACTGACCTACTAAATCACCATGATACACTGATAATTTTGTGGTTTGAAAATTATTTCTTTACTATAAATGCAAATCACTATAATCATTTTACAACAGACTTCCTTTAGAAACCTGAGACTAATTTGCCTCTCAACTCTGTCATCCTTTGGTGGCCATTCACAACTATTTATTTTTCCTCAATTTTCATAATTTAAACTCTTCACTGCCTTGTCCTTCTCTTCTTGGCCCTTCCCTTCACTGCTGATTTCTTTTACAACTTCCCTTTTTACAAACTTTCCTTACATAACTAAGTTCTCCTAAAAGTTTCCATGATGGGGCTGCCATGGTTGTCTAAGGATTAAGTCTTAGCATTATCACTGCAATGGCCTACCCAGCAGCCTGAGTTCCATCCCTGGCCAGGGAGCTAACCCACATGGCACAGCAGACCTCTCCTGTCTTGCCTGCTGTTCCCCTTAGCAGTGTATTTCAGTAAATCTGCCTGCTTTGCTCCTCACTCTGTCTCTAGTGAATCCTCTCACTGCTCACACCTCTCGCTTATACCCCAGCTCTTCTATGCAAAAATAAATAAAAATCGTTAAAAAATATTTCCATGTGTTGCACAATAATGTCTATATTCCAAGGTGTGTATCATCCTTATTTTGTCTCCTACAAATTCTCCCAGTCCCATATTCCATAAAGTAAACTCATTTCAGAACAATTGCTCTTCAAATTTTGCCATTGTATGTTCACTGGCACTGTTTCCTGCAATATAATATATTGATACTTGTTCCCCTTCCTTTTGAAATATTAAAATAATTTAAAATCCAGTGAAAATTTCACCTTCTTCAAGAAGCCTTCTTAAATATAACTAATTTGAACTGGACATTCTTTCCATGGTATACTGAGAGTGATTTATTCTTTTACACAGTCTGTCTTATACGACATGTGATATGTGCCTTTGTTTATTTTCCATTATGTGACAAGATTTTTAGGGCAGGGGCTTTCCTTGTATCTTTGAACCCTTGGAATGATAGTTCAGAGCTAGAATCACAATAGATATCCTAGACAAGGATATCTTGCTGGCAGGAAACCAAAAAACACTGAAAATCATTCAATAAGAAGGTTATTGTAAGGACAACTGGGGAAACCACACAGAAATTTAAATATGGGCAACAGCGTATGTATAAAATTCTTGGGAAATGGAACTGGGAAAACATTAGAAACTCAGAATTTTCATTTTTATCTCTTTCTCTTTTTCCCCTCGGGGATACATGGCCTCTCTCATTTCTGTCTCATGTTCTCTCTGTCACCAACTTCCACTAAATCTGATGGCATAATGTTCAGACTGTTTGAGCATGGACTGGACATTACTTGTATACTTCAGCTTTCATCACTATCCATTTAGTAACTTTCTTTATAGTCTTTTAGTTCAAATTTCCAAAAGGGGATCCTTGTAATTCCTAATTTTCTGAGCCTGGCCATAATTTATTGTGGATTATTAAGCAGATTAAGGATTGACTACGGTTAAACCAGTTGTGTACTATGGTCTAAATAGCTGTGTAAGGAGAGAAAGGGGGTGGGGCATGAAAGTTACAAAATGGGACCATTAGTGTCACAAGGCTGTTGAAGGAGCTGATTCTTCCAAAGACTCTGGAAAACACTTAGCACAGTGCTCTTCCATGAATAGTTACTGAATTGAATAGCTTTAAAACAAAATATGAAGATTTGGTTTAACTCTTATCACAATAATTATTTTTTTCTCATCAAAGAATATGCTTGGAATAAGATACTTCATTAAGCAGTTATCCATTCAAAGTTAATTACACTAATTATTTTCTATTTATAAAATCAATTTGTTCATACGGTTTTATGATTGCATGCTAAATCCAACCAGATTTGTGAATGACAGATCTTTAAAATGGTGCATAATTTGATATTTTAAACTCTAGATTTAAAAATGTAGTGACTTTTGTCTAGATTTCCTATTTGAAGATCACTGTCAGGGTGGAAAATAGAACAGAAAAAAAGTTTTTCTATTGCTTCATATTATTCAGGTAATATTTACTAGATTGCTTTGTATGGGGTTTTAGAGAAATAGTATAGGATTTTCACATGCAGAGAAAATTTGCTGATGGATCAAAATAAATAATGATGACGATGATGTTAATAAAATCCAAAGCATGAAGGTTGTACATGTGCATTTTGAGTGAGATAATGTTTGCCTGGAACATAGAGAAGGTATTTAAAAATGTCATTATTTTCAAATATATAGCTATCAACTCTGTTTTCCTGAAGTAGTGCTCTCTTCATCTTGCTCTTTTGAATTCCTCTTCCTGTCCCTGCAATTTTAACCAACCTCTTGCTAATTTCTCCACTTAAGTTGTGCTATTCTATTTCCTTGTAAAACATTCTAGTCTATCTCAATGTCTCTGCAGTTCATTTTCTTCCCCTCTTGGAATGCATAGTATTCTTTTAACCTTAATGACTTCTATTGTTGCTTAAGAGGTGGTTCAAACCCTGCCATTTTCAGGAGTAGTGGTACAAGTCTAGGTTTTCATGTCACAGCACGTGGGTTTGATTTCTTGCCTTGAACAAATTGTATAACCTCACTGTAATCAATTGTGAAATGGGAATAAAAAAAATGACACTCTATAATCTTTCAGATGTACCCTAGCCCACAGGGACATTTCCCTTTCTGTTTTTCCTCCCCCTTAATCTGTATATGTAATAGTACAACATAAGTTTTAATTTTCTTGATGTTATACTGGCCCTTTCACTTAATGAAAACTGACTACATTTTGAAGGAACATATTAAGATAAAAATGTTTTGAATTTTTAGAAAACTGGATTTTAACAATTGGAGTTAGCAACAACCAGTGGATTTTAACAATTGGAGTTAGCAACAACCAGTGACTATTGTTTAGTAGTTAGTGAGACCTGAGTAAATGCAGGACTTACAAAATTGCTCCCATTCTATCACCAAGAATCCTTAAGGTAGTCTTGGTCTCCCCAGAGAAGCATTATTCTGTTTCATGGTGAGTTTCCCTTAGGGAATTGCTGGAATATCTTTGAATTTGAAGAAAACCCTGGGAGGAAAAAGACCAAAAGGGGCCTTTGCTCCCATTGTTATAGTATGAATTATTTGCCTGGATAATTAAAGTCTAAATGCTGTCATTATGGAGATTAAAGGCTGCTATAACATTTGCTAAGGCTCTCTTCTAGCTTAGGTACCAGGTGCCTTCAGGAGTAGTGAGGCAAGCTGCTGAAGATAATGGGGCTGCAGGATTCTAAGGGCTTCCAAGAGAGGGCAGAATACAACTGCTTGATGTAAGTGATAGCAACTGAAACAAAGACAACTTAAGCTGCAGGAAACACCATAAATATGTATGGATTATTGTGGGTCTATAAACTTGATCTTTATTACAGTGTTGTTGTTGTTGTGTTATAGATAACAGTTCTTCCATAGAAATAAAGAGGTTCCCCCTCTTTTCTTATAGGTGACTTGGTAGAATATTGATCGCCCCATATCCAATTTTCTTAAGGAGACATGGCTTCCTTGACCTGTCCTAATAAAGTGTTTACCACCTACTAGTGACTTCTTTATATTTCAGTCAAGTGACCTAGAGGTGAGACTAAGTATCTGCCCTATCACTTGCTTCTGGCCACCTCCCCACTTTAGTTACTACATATGAAGGCAAGGACACCACGATTAGGGTGTTGACTCTCAGGCCCACTGCTTATTAGGGCATGACCTTGAGGCTGCTATATAATCTTTCTATATCTCGGCCTTCTACTCTCTAACCCCTTAAGGTTTCTCAGAGAATTAAAGTTAATATTTAGAAAAGTGCCTAGCCGAGAACAAATACTCAATAATTACCGCGTTTAGTATTTGTTTTACTATTGAATACAAGTAGCAACTGGCTTTTAATCCATATATATGAACCCTCTTGCAAATAAATTTATTGTAATTAAGTAGATAAGGATATTGTGGTTTAGTAACTTTAACCATAGACACAAAGACATAGCTAGTGCATGATAAAACCAGATTTCAAATGCTAGTCTGACTCTGAGTATGGTTATCTAGCCCACTGTGTACTTCTTAGGGTTTCTTTATAACTATTTCTTGACAATGTACTATTACATTAGTTCTTTTTAACATTTTTAATGCCATTTTAGACATGCTCCCCAGCTAAGATGGAAGAAGTTCCTGTCTATATCTGTCTTATACTGAAAACCTATAGCAGTGCTGAGCTTAAAACTGGCATTTGCTAATTTCTTTTGATGCACCTCTAGTGATTGATTCCAGAGATGTCACATCATGTCACAATATCACAACATCCTTCATAGATTTCCATTTCTGTGTTCTCTGGAAATTATGTCAGTGAGTAAAATGGGTGAAAAACTGGCTCAGCAGTATGACTGGGGCTTCCTTTCACCCTCCTCCCATTCTGGTTTCTCTTCCAGATGTTATTTGTGGCAACATTTGCGGTACTTGTATCCATAGTCTCTTCACCCATTCCTAAGTCCAGCTCATAATAGCAGGAACATAAAAGGGAGACCAGAGTATGAAACTATTTATACTTAAGATTTAGTTGAGTAGATATATAATCTGCTTGGAGATCATCATTTCCAAATTTTGAACTCTAAAACATACAAGTGCCAAAGGCTTAGTGTGAATGCAAGCAGCTCTGAACACACCTTTCAAGCTGGGACAGGAGCTTCAGTATGTGTCATGGAACTCATCAGAAATAGGATGGTCTTCTTGTTGCAGCTTTGGAATTATTGCCATATTTAACCTAGCGTTGGTCCGTAGAACAGTGAAATCATTTGGAAAGACAAAACGGAAGACATGTGAATACTGTATTTTTAATTTTATCATTGTGAAATTTTATCTTTGTACCATACAGATGATTTCCTAAGTGCTTTTGAATGATGCCCTGTTACCAAACCAAAATTTTAAAAATATAATGAATTTAAAATTGTCCATTGGTTTATCATTAGTTTAAAAGACATAAATTTCAGGGAGTTAATACTGAATGGGAGAGACAGAAAATAAACAGATCAACATGTAATTTGTCAGAGACTGACAAGTACTATGAAACAAAATAAAGCGGAGTTAATGAAAATGGGACATTGCTATGATGATGAAGGGGAGTAGGAAGGGAAATGATGTTTGCTGAGTACGCTATACTCATCAGTGTTTTATTTTTTGTTAATCCTCAGAACCCAGAAAATGAGTATGTATTATTTTTATTTTATTGATGCCAACACCAAGAGCCATGAAGGTGAAATGATTTGACCAAGATCTCAGAGATAGCAGCTGTTCAAGTCAGGACACTTGTTAACTCTGCTATTCCACACTGCTCTTCCTGCAACCCACCTTACAAATTTGGCTATCTAACGAGAGAGTATTTTTATTAGTACTTTTCAATATAAAATGTATTTCTATACACACACATATATTATATGCATAGTAATACTAATGAAATAGTAGTAGTATTATACCCATTTTACGAAATAGAAAACCAAGACTCAGAGATTAAATGATTTCACCATCAAAGAAAGTGGAAGGGAACTAGACTTGTGATGATGATCATGATGTGGTATGTACAGATATTGAAGTATAATGCAGATATTAAATATATAATTATTGTATAATACTGTAAGTCCATGTTACCTCAATAAATACTTATTGAAAAACAAAAGCAACATTACGACCTCTCAAGCTGAAAGGTTGTTATCGAATCCCAGTTCCATCATTTAATAGCTACTTGGGAATTTTAGTCTCAGTTTTCTCCTCTGTCAAATGGGAATAATAACAGTATTTAACTTATTATGAGAATGAAATGAATCAACACATCTAAAGCACTTAGAACAGTGCTGGCACACAGTCTGTGTTATATCAAAGATTAACTGCTAACATAATGTTGGAGAGAGGAAAGTACCTATAATTAAATTCTACCCTATAAAGTATTAATTGATGTGGTTTTGACAATTCCAGCACAAGTTCAGAGAATAGGTGTGATCTGCACATGCACATGACCTTCTAGACTCCCAGTAGTATGTTAGAATTTTCAAAGCCCCCTTCCCCATTTTTTCCTTTTAAACTTTGGTTATCAAGCAATAGTTTGCCAGAACTCTAATTCTCTGCCTCAGGCAATTGTGATTTTAAAAAATTCCCTCTGATTATTTTTGCACTAATATTCCTGAGAAAAAGGCTGTTTCCATAGGTTAGCAGATCTCCTAGTGAACCACCAGACAGGTTAAATAAGGTCTATTTTCCAGGAGTGGGGTTTTGAATAAACTTCAAACCATTCTGTCCTCCCATTGTTTTCTAGACTGCTGGGTTTTGTTTGTTTTCTAAACCATGACTTTACACTGTGGGTTTTTTAGGCTACTGAATAGCTGAGGATTGGGAAAGGAGAATAGACCAAGTCAAATTGCCATAAGTCTCATTGTTCTTAGTGACACTCAATAAATTTTTTGAATAAGCATACCTTTGATTGCTGCAAATGTTTTTTTAGAGTGCATAAAAGTTGGTTGTGACAAAGTCTTTCAGTGTTCTTGCTGCTTTGATAGATTTTTGGAGGTTCTTACTCCACCTTCCACTTAATTAACATTTAATTAAGAAACATAATTACAATAACGATTTGGGCACAAACACCAGATTTGGATAAACAGGTAATACAGTTGATAAAGGCAAACATGCCCAGGCTTATGTGAGCAAACTAGGAGCTTTGAGCGCTCAGCACAGGTTGGGCGGACCTATGTGCTTCAGAGAGGGACAGACTTCTACTGTTTCTGTTTTTGTTTTGTGAGTAAATAGATACGTTGATAAAGCTTTTACTGAACACACTTAGAAAATACTAAAATGTTTAACTGTGGATCTGTTTTTTAAGCACAAATAATTTCTGACTATATTGAACCACTCTTAAGTATCAGATCAGTCTAGCGTATTCTAAGAGCTTTTCAAGTGGTCATAATATTTTTGAGTTTGTGAGTTTAAAGTAGAGAAGCTGCTGAATGGCAAGCCCTGAATTCAATCTGTAACAGAGACTGTGCCTGGAAAGGTCACTGAACACTTTCAGAACACCTGGGAATGCTTTTGCTGCAAATCGATCTTATTTAACATCCACTGTTATGGCAAAGTCCTCCCTTTTTCTTATTGCACAGCCTTGAATATCCTGGGTGAACCTCAGAGTAAATTCAGTCCTCTACTTGTTACTTAGTGTTTCCATTGTTGTTAACACTGTATTGGAGCAGAAATCACACACTGAATCTTTTCCGTAGTTATGACAGTGGTCAGGTCATGGTCAGATGCTTTCTTCAGTTTGAAGAAACTTGTCTACATCTCAATTGATTTGAAATACATTATGGAAAACAATGTAAAATATATTATCAGATGTTAACACTGTTATCCTATCTGACTGTTGGTGAATTAAATTCATCTTTAGAAACTACCTGTTGACATAAATTTTCATATCATAAAATTTACCTATGTCAAGTATAATTCCATGATTCTTAGTAATTCTGGTTGGTACAACTATCACCCTAAATCAATTTTAGATTTTATCTCTCCAAGACCCTACTTTTTGTCTTTATAAATTTTCCTTTTCTGGACATTTCATACAAATGGAGTAATACAATATGTGTCTTGTAACATTTTTCATTCTCCACATGTCAACAATTTATTTTTTATATTGTTGAAGATTATCCAACTGTGTGGATATACTACACTTTGCCCTTCCATTCCCAAGTTAATGAGTGTTTAGATTGTTTCTAGTTTTGGATTATTATGAAAAATGCTTCTACTAACATTCATGTGTAAGTCTTTGTTCATCTATGTAGTTGAATAGATTATCCTTTCCCCAGTGAGTTGCCTTAACACCTTTGTCAAAAATCAGTTGACTATAGATATAAGGGTTTATTTCCAGACTCTTAATTTCATTTGATTGATCTACATCTATCTGTCCTTATGTCAGTATTACACTGTCCTGTTGACCATAACTTTGTACTAAGTTTTGAAATTGGAAAAATGAAAGACCTATAAATTTTTCTATTTCAAAATTGTTTTGGCTACTCTAGTTTTGCATTCCCATATAAATTTTAGGATTTACTTGCCAATTTCTATAAAAACATGCTATTGGAATTTTGACAGAGTTATTCTAAATCTATATAGATCAATGTGGGCAGAATTGCAATCTTAAAAATAATGAATCTTCAAATCCATGAATTTGGAAAGTCTTTTCATTTATTTGGATCTTTATTTTCCCTTTTCTAAATTTTATTAATTTCTGTGTATGAGTGCTGCATTTGTTTTGTTAAATTTATTCCTAAGACATTATTTTTGCTGTTTTTGTGAGTGGAACTGTAGTCTTTATTTTTGATTACTTATTGTTCATATATGGAATCTTTAGATTTCATACATTTCAATGTCGACCAGAAAGTGTATGTGATAGCAGAGTCCTGGTTGATTTAATGTGCTGCTTTAAATTCTTCAGGTTATTTAAATCCCTCATGGATAAAATCCTATCCATCAAAATATTCCTTAAATCCTTTCCATAGTCTTGCAGATGTTGAAAACTTATATTCTTTCAATAAACACAAGCATTATTTTTTTCAGTTTAAAACAACTTTGTCATAGAACAATTAGTCACTTCAGTGGAATCTTTATCTAAGTAATGGGAGTTAAAAAACGTACACAGTCTCTTAACAAGTTAGGAGGTTCGGGTTTTACCATTTGTGAGACTGAAGTTTGTAAAATTACATTATGTGTTAGCATTAGAGATTTTGTAACAAATGTCTGTTTTCATAAAATGACATTGTTGTTTATTTTCACTTGCTATTTGGTAATTGTTGAAGCAAGAGTATTCTCGCTCATTTAAAATGTTTCAGGAAATCTCTTCTAGGCTATAAATTTAGAAGCATTGCCAGAAGATAATTTGATGTGCCAATTTGTGAGCAGATCTAAGTAGTAGTTACTGAATTTTTGCTACCATCTTCAGTTACTTCTATTTCATATACTGAGGTTTTTGTTTGTTTTTTTGGGGGGAAGGGAGTGGGGATATTTCTTAAATTTCAGGTCAAAATAAATCTTATGCTGTGATACTAGATGGATTTATCCAAATGTTATCTCTATACACAAGACGATTTATCACCATAAAGTGGAGGCTTTGTAACATTTGTTGGATGAATGAGTACATTTTTCTATAGGTTAAATAGTAGATATTATTGGTAGCATGATTACTTGCAGATTAACAAGCACATATTACAGGACCCATATAAGAAAATCAGTCTCAGATTCCAGCTGTAGCACCAATATTGTTTGCTCAGTTTCCAATTTTTAACTAGATATTTTAGAATTTTTTTTTTTTTATTTAGAAAAAACTGGGATGGCAATTATACAGTCTGCTTTGTAATTTCAGCTTCTGTCATGGCCTATGTAATCTTTGGGCAGTCACCAGAGTTCTCACTAATATGTATTATAGTTAAATTTGAAAGATAATTTGTAATGTATCTTACGCCTCCCATTTTAGGACAGCAGGCAGGGCCCTTGTTGATGAAACAGATTTCACTAGGACATCAAATAGGAAGAGTTCACTTCTGTAGTGGTGTCAGCCACTTGCGGTGTCAGTCAGTCATGCTGTGGCCCATGCATGGCCTGTGGAGTTCATGAAATCGTCACCAACCATTGGATTCAGAGGGGAATGGGGATTATAGATTAGGAGGATTTGAAAAAAAAAATTGTGGAGGATAGAGCTCAACTGACTCAGTATAGCATTATCTGGAGAAATCCAGTTGCCCGTCTTACAGTGAAATTATCATTTATTCTTTATGTTATAAACCTATTTAATACATTTTGGTATCTGATTACACTAACTTGAAAGCTCTGAAAAAAAGTGCAGAAAGAATGAAAAGTTGTGAATTTCTGATTCTCAAGGGTAACTCATACAAAATGTTTGTGAAATTAGACCAATCAACAACACTGGGGGGAGGGGCATATGTAGAGATGTAACTGGCCAGGTGAAAACCTGAAGGTGTAAAACTGAAGCATTTACTTCAAATATTCATAGTTCATTTAAGAACATTAAACCTAAAGACCACAATTTAACTGAGTCTGCAGAATGTGCCTTTATTTTATTTTTTTTTTTCCTCTTTTTTTTTTTATTGTTATTTGTGTCTTTTACATTTTGTATTCCCCCTGGGCAGCCCACCACCAATTCACCCGTGATCCATCTCCATGGTCCCCTGTATTCTCCTCTCTTCCATTTTGTGCCCTTATCCTCCCCTCCCCCCTCCCCCACCGCTGAGTGTCTCTCTCCCACCCGGCCTCCCTATAGTCCTGTTATAAGTGAAACCATTCGATATTTTTCTTTTTCTTTTTGGCTTATTTCACTGAGT
>PVIJ01022735.1:0-15431 GCA_004024925.1 Scalopus aquaticus
GGGCCTCCCCGGTGGCGCAGCGGTTAAGCGCTGCGCTGTGGAGCTGTCGGCAGCGGCGACGCGAGTTCGACGCCCGGCCAGGGAGAATCCCACATGGTGCGGCAGACCTCTCCTGCCTCGCCTGCTGCTCCCCTCAGCAGTGTACTTCTGATCTGCCTGTTCTGCTCCCCACTCTGTCTCTGGTGAACCCTCTCGCCGCCCCACGCCTCTGGCCTGTACCCCAGCTTGTATGTATAAATAAAATAAAATCTTAAAAAAAAAATTAAAAAAAAAGTATTTGTTGTAAGAACAAAATGAGAACATAATACATTTATGAATAAGAACGGGCAAATTGCTGCAGATCAAACTAGTTTATCACTGATCTCTTATGATTAAAATTAGCAATGAATAAAATGATTCAAAATCTTTGATTACTGTTAGTGGGCCTCCCCGGTGGCACAGCAGTTAAGCGCTGCGCTGTGGAGCTGTTGGCAGAGGCGACGCAAATTCGACGCCTGGCAGGGGAGAATCCCACATGGCGCGGCAGACCTCTCCTGCCTTGCCCTCTGCTCCCCTCAGCAGTGTATTTATGATCTTCCTGTTCTGCTACCCACTCTGTCTCTGGTGAACCCTCTTGCTGTCCCACACCTCTAGCCTGTACCCCAGCTTGTATGTATAAATAAAAAAAAAAAAATCTTAAAAAAAAATCTTTGGTTCCTGTTAGTTAGAGGTGAATTCAATTGTATTCAATTCCCTTATAGTTGAAGCACTGTTTAATGTATTAAAGAATGGCCATCAGGCTAAATCTAAAGTCAGATAATAAATAGGAGCTTATTCCAGCCAGGAGGCTTTCTTTTGAGGTGTCATGGGTATGCATTTAACTTGTTATTGTTATTAATGATATGGAACAGAGGATAAACAGATAAATTAAACGAACAAGCAATGTAAGACTGGAAAGAGTTGCAAGCCAATGCAATACAATGATGGGGCCCCAAAACAGTTGGAAATCCATAATGAACCCAAGAGATGACAAAGCACTTCTTAAACTAGAAAGTAGCAAAATGCACATAAAAACATAAAATACTTAAATTCAGGGAAAATGAAAACAAACTTTCTTTTTTTTTAATAGTCAAGTCTTGAATGTCTCACAGCAATTCATATATGTGCTTTAATATTTTCAAGCTGCCAGCAACCTCTTAGCACTTTAATCACTTTGTTGTATTTCACCACAGTCGTAATGTCAAGTTAATGTGATAATGTTCATTACAGATGTATTCTTAATTAGGAATATATATATTGTAAGTTTACATTCATCTTAACATCATACAAAACGATGTTAAAAGGGCAGTGAAGATCAAACAACCTTTATTTATTTATTTATTTATTTATTTATTTATTTATTTTTTTTTTTTTTACTTTTATGCAGGACCCTGCCAGAATGAGTGTCAGTTGATAGGGCTGTGTCTCTTTAGGACATGAGGGGAAATAAAATGTCACTTAACTATGTTACATCTGCTCTTGCACTGTAGTGCCTCATTTCCATTTAATTTTATGTTCTTGACTAAATAGAGATTTATTGTACATGCGTGCAATAACTTTGCATGAATTTGATACATTAGCAGGTTGTAGGCCACTTAAGAATTGCCTTCTATGTGATCCTAATTATCTTTCAATTATTTAGTTTATGCAATTTTCATGATTTAATAAATTATTAATAGCAAATGATAAAAGAAAAAAAAAGTAAGGGCTACGTGTGGAAGCAAAGATTCTACAGGGTAGTGATTGGCCCTATGTCAATACAATGGTAGTGGCTTGTTCTCTCTTTCTCTTTCTGTTGTAAGAAGGAGCTGTGCTGTGACTAGAAATACCAGTCAACAACATAAGAGAACCAATTTATTGACTCCAACTGTAATATACTTCAAAAAGGTATAAAACAAATTACAAAATACTAAAAATAAAATCAAGAGACTGATGAGTTGGCCATAGATCCACCAAACTGTGTTGGCTCAGGCTATAGTAATCACATTAAAACATTCTTGAAACAGACACAGCCAAGAATCAAATCATAGGCTCCCAGAATGGGAAGTGAGATTAGGTCATCTATATTAACCCTGTAACTAGATGCATAAATTCCAGATAAGTGGTCATGTAGCCTCTTACTGCACACTTCTAATGATGGGGAATTCACTGCCTCACCAAGCTGTTCATTCCATTTCAGGACAACTTCAATTATGTGCAAGTTCTTTCTTCCATTAAGTCCAAATCTAGTTCCTAATAATTTCCACTTATAGATCTTAGTTCTTCTTTCTTTGGTAATAAAGCAAAAAGGTGCCCAACAATTCCTCCTTAATACAGGCCACTAAGTATTTGAAAACGGCAATCATGTCAACTTGAAGTCTCTGTCACAGGACAAATACCATCTTATAAAAAATTCTTTCAGCATGCCCTCAGTTGTACAACTAGTGCTTTCTTCTCATCATGCTCTCTCTTCATTTCCATTTTATCTCCATAATTTAAAAGAGTTTTATCCAGGATTTAGTATGCCACCACTCTAAACTGTGAACATTAGCTTTAAGTAGTGCAGTACCATCCCCATCTGATACTTAAAAATTATTTTATTCTACTAAAACAAAACAAACTTTTCTAGAACTTTTATTGGCTCATGATGGTTGGTTTTTTATGTGGAATAAGTCTGGGTTCTTCTCCTCTCACATATCTCTTTCTCTTTGAGAAACTATTATTGCCAAAATGACTAAGTAAAAATATATAATTTTGCATTCCCACATCTTTTTGGTGGAGTGATTTAAAAATAATTATCAGAGGCATAGAAGCTTATTTTTTTATTATTGATGAGTGAGGAACATAATAAAATAAAGAGTAATTTTGCATAGAGAAGGGGGCTAAGAAAATGAATATCTATAAAATATATATACTATTTATACATTTTTTTTCCTAAAACATGTTTCAGTATAAAAATTTGTGACAAGACAGAAATGTCATCTTTGAAGAGAAGTAGAGCTGGCCATTAATTCACATTTCTCTGCCTACTTATTATAGGAAGATAAAGCAATTGCAAAATTTATCTAATACTTACTGTCCTTTATAAAACTGAGATAATTATATAACGTGTAATTCCAGGGATTCAAATGAAGATCAAATACAATAATTTACTACATTGATGAGTACATTTTGTGATTATAGTTTTATATTTATGCACAATAACTTCCTCAGTAATACCCAAGATGACATATGAAAAATTTTAACTCTGCCTATAACTCTTTAATAACTCTGATTACTCTTTACACAAACCCTTGCCTAGGTGTATATGCACCAATTGCAATTTAAGGAGAAATATAAGTAACCTTTGCTTCCAAACATCCTCTCCATTTTACTGCTGCTGTGTTTTGATACCACTTGAATTTTTTCTCAAATGTATTTTCTTGCGAAAGCTGAATGTAGGGAAAAGAGAAAAAAAGGAAGTAGGGCTACATGAGGGTATAAACCACTAATCAGCCAAGCAAAGTCATCACAGAAAGAATGCTTACTCATGCGTGTCTACAGACTAACGAGATGGATAGTATTTGAGGGAAGGGAACAATCTGGTTCTCTTTGGGAAGTCCCTAAAAATAAACTGAAAAATTTACTTACGGTTTGGAACAGACCCATACTTACTAGTTACTGGAGTGGTAAACCAAAGGCTACAACAGAGAGTTGACCCAAGATGCAGGAAAGCTCCATTTTAAGAAGGACTTTCTATGATTTACCAGAAGAACAATGATGAGTTACAGCATAAGATTCATGGAAAGGCATTGACTTGAATAAATCAAGAGGCTTGGTCAAGGAATGAACCAGGAAGCAGAAACTGATGTGAGATGGAGGATACAGGATTCCACATGGACAGAGCAGCAGTGCTAGGTTTGCACTGGCAGTGGGTGATGGTCTGCAGGTATGGGAAGTCAGGTTCTCTAAGGGTTCAGACATATAGAAAACAGCAAAACAAATACCCTTTTTTAAACTATATCCCATGTTGACCATAATCAAAGCAACATGCTAATTCAAGATCTTACATTTTTTTATTAACTTTTCTTTTTCACAATCTAGAAATACTGGAAATATAACAATAAACACAACCAGGCTAAATACACCACCATAATTATCACAGGCATGTTAACCATAAATAATGAAGTTGTTGGTTAGATCTGAGCCAATGAAATAGAAAGGTGGTGATTACTACATCAGTACCTAAAGTAGTCATAACTATGTGTGGTCTCTGGTTTTGTTTTCATTCTAACTACAGATAATGAAGGCCTCTGTTAACTTGCCTTGTTTAGGAGAAACTCAAGCTTTTGTTTGTTTGTTTCCTTGTGGGATTTTTTTTAAATCAAAGAATAGATAAGATGATTATTTTCTTGGCTGCTTAATTCTGGTTCCTATTTCCTATAAATTAAGTTGGTAAGAAAAATACCCCTTATTTGAATGAGAATTTTAAAAATCAATTTTTGAAATAATAAATCAAGTCCATTCCTTAACTATGGCTTAAATAAATCAAATTTAGTTTTCAGTATTTTTTTGCTGTATTTTATAATTTCAGTTTGAAAAGGGTGTCTAAGTAAAGATGTGATGTATCAGTTTTTTGTCAGAACATTATTTCAAATGTGTAGAATAGCATAAAATGAATGAATTCATTGTGTCCGTGCACAGATACTCACATTTATACAAACACACATACACATACACATACACACACACTGGGTCGCAGAGTGGGAAAAATCATGTTGAAGAATTAGCCTAACCCATATTAAAAGACCCTGAACTTACTGGGTTCTTGCAGGATGCATCTTATATTCCTGAACTTCAGTTTCCTGCCTGCAAAACTTATGCACATTTATTGTACCAGTTAGAATAATGATAGCACCATTTGTGGGAAATAAAAGGTGTTAGGTACAACATTTAGTGATATTATTCTCATCATCTAAATGCATATGTCATATGCTAGTCAATACTATCATCTTCCATATGCACAAATAATTTAGCATGAAGTTACATACATGCATGGTTACTATTTTAGAAATACTGACTACTATTGTAGTGATAACTATTTTAACTTCATGTATGTAGTAGAACACTAGAGAGAATACTATATAGAAAATGACATATAATAAATGATAACTGCACAGTATAACTAAATACAGATAAACTAAATAATCTTCTTACACAAATGCAGCAGATCTACAGCATCGAGGTGAGGATTACATGCATGGGGGCTCGGATAAGATGGGACAGATAAGATTCATATCGTGTAGGGAGCTCCTAGGGCAAAGCTGAACACACAATAGTTGCTTAACAAATAGTAGTTATTATTACATTCTTCATAGTCAGTGTCAGAGCTAAATAACTTTATCCATGCTTCCATTGATTCCCATATCAATACTGAGTATTTATGTTTGTTAAATGGATTAAAGTTACTTTAAAAGGTCAGCTTTCATTTTTGATAAGCCCCCTGGTATTTTGTTTTGTTTCCTTTTTTCAAACTGTTTAGGCCTTTATTGATACAGGGCTTATCTAAAACAAACAGCATGAGTTTGCACAAAGGAAAGAGCCAAGTGAAAGGAAAGAGATGTGTGTGTTGCAAGTACAGTCATGCTAATGTGCTGACAAGGAAAACTTATATGCTCCATTTTGTCAGAGCAGGGTGTTTCGAGCTGACAATAGCTAAATGCGGTCACTGTAAAGTGTGGAATGAATTTGGTTAATCCGAAGGGGACATTTCTTTTAAAGTATTTCTCTGCACAATTCCTAGAACTAGGACCACAATTGTCTCAATTGTCTTCTCTAAGGTGAATCTACCTTAACCAACTCTCAATGTCATAATTCTGAGAAAAAAAATTGTAAGTCAATAAAAATTTTAAGAAGTAGTTTAAAAGTGCATTGTGGGGACCTCCCTGGTAGCACAAAGGGTTAAGTCTCAGCATTATGAAGCTATCAGCAAGCCACTGCAGTATGAGTTGGATCCCTGGCCTGGGAGCTGACCCACAAAGCACAGCAGACCTCTCCTGTCTTGCCTGCTCTTGCCTCAGCTGTGTATTTCAGTTAATCTTCCTGTTCTGCTACCTACTGTCTCTGGTGAATGCTCTCACCCCCACCTTACACTTCTGGCCTATACTCCAGCTCTTGTATGCACAAATAAACCTTAAAAAAAAAGTGCATTGTGGGCCTCCCTGGTGGCGCAGCGGTTGAGTGCTGCGCTGTGGAGCTGTCGGCAGCAGCGATGCGAGTTCGAGGCCCAGCTGGGAAGAAACCCACATGGTGTGGCAGACCTCTTCTGCCTCGCCCACTGCTCCCCTCAGCAGTGTATTTCTGATCTGCCTGTTCTGCTCCCCACTCTGTCTCTGGTGAACCCTCTCATCGCCCCATGCCTCTGGCCTGTACCCCAGCTTGTATGTATAAATAAATAAATCTTAAAAAAAAAGTGCATTGTGATAGCTGTTTTGTTTGTTTTAACTGATCTCTGCTCATGTCCACCTAAGTATTGTATTAGGTGAAGATTCAGACAGCTGAGTAAATTTACTCAAGATTCACTCTTAAAATACAAATATACAGGGCCTCCCCGGTGGCGCAGCAGTTGGGCACTGCACTGTGGAGCTTTCGGCAGCTGCGACAGGAGTTTGACGCCCAGCCGGGGAGAATCCCACATGGTGAGGCAGACCTCTCCTGCCTGGCCCGCTGCTCCCCTCAGCAGTGTATTTCTGATCTGCCTGTTCTGCTACCAGCTCTGTCTCTGGTGAAGCCTCTCGCCGCCTCACGCCTCTGGCCTGCACCCCAGCTTGTATGTATAAATAAAAAATAAATCTTTAAAAAAATACAAATATACAAACAAACAAAACAAATAGAAAATTTCAAGTACTATCTGACACAAGCATAAGAATAAACCATATTCTTTGTCCTAGAGATTTAGAATTCCTCGAGTTATGTGCCTCCTGGAAGTCAAGCAAAAGATCTTAAATAAAGAAATTAAATTTTCTTTTCTCCTCTGAATGTTTTTGTTAATTTAAGCTTATCATCTATACACACCATACACCAATATCAAATATTTTCTGTTTGGAGATATCTTCAGACTTGAGTTATCCCACTTAAGGGTGACTTGAGACTTGAGATACCCACTTAAGGGTGTGGGCCATAATTACTTAAGAGCAGACAAAGTCATGGTCTTCACGATGAAAATTCAGAAGCAATTGCCCCCTGGATTTTCCACCACTGCTTTGATGAGATCAGACACTGAATTGTGTTCATATTTGTGTGATGTGATGTATCATAGTCAGGCACTAAATATCCTCCTTTCAGTAGCACTCCACCCAAAATGGAAGGAGAAATTCTCCCTCTAACTAAAAGGTAAAAGAAAAGATAATCAGATATTAAATTATCACATGATTATTGGGTACATGAAAATAAAAAATAAAACATTAAAAACTCACATATATTACTCTGAATTTCCATGGCTTTTCTTCGATCTCTGGGACCAATCGTGGGTCTTCACACTACTTATTGTGAGTAAGTTAACACATCTTGCCTGTCTTCTGATATACTTCTTTTATTATGCATCATCTATTGACTAGGTGTATTCAAAATTTCATAATGTTGAAAGCACAACTTGCACTCCAACTTCCAGCATTTTAAACGTCCCTGCATTTACCTCTCTAATTTCCCTGAATTTTTCTTCTTCATTACTTATTCTCCTTCCAGCTTGTTCTAATTCCATTAGAAAAAGTTTCTAATTAATTTTGTAGGATTCTGCATAGGCCATTTTGTAAAACAATGCACATTTTTGGACTTTACTTGCCAGAATAAAAATCAGGGATTATATATATATATATATATATATATATAATTAATAATAATAACATTAATATTATTTATATATATGTTCCTGGACTTTGGTTTTTTGGGAGAATTTTGACCAGTGTTTCAATTTTCTTGCTTGTGATTGGTCCATATTTATATTTAATCCATCTTTTCATTTTCCATATTCCATTATAGTTATTCTATATTCACTTTTGGATGGTTGTATAATTCTAAAAAAAAAAATTCTCTTCTAGGTGTTCAATTTACTAGCATACAGATGTCCTTTGTAATAGCTTACGATCCTCTGAATTTCTGAGATGTCTGTGGTATCTTCTCTTTTGTTCTAATCTAATTTATTTGATTTTTCTCCTGTCTTGTCTTTGTGAGTCTAGCTAGAGTTTTGTTTACTTTATTCATTATTTCAAAGAAATTGCTTTGGTTTCATTAATCTTTTGAAACGTCTTTTTGATTTCTATTCTATTAATTCTGCTCTAATTTTGATTATTTCCTCCCCTCTACTGATTTTCAGTTTTATTTGTAGTTCTTTTTCTTATCCCTTAAGGTAAGATAAAATATTATTTATTTGAGTTTTTTCTTGTTTCTTGATGTGTGCCTAAATTGTCATATGTTTCCATCTTAGTCCCGTTTTTGCTGTTATCAAAAAGTATTAGAAGATGTGTCTTTACTACCATTTGAGGTATTTTTAAAATTATTTTTGACTTCTGCATATATCCAATAGTCACTCAGTAGCATGTTGTTTGATTTCCACATGTTAGACGTTTTCCTGCTTTCTTCTTTTGTGATCGATTTTTAGTTTGATACCTTTGTGAAGTTGTGCAGATTTAGCTCTTTCATTTAGACTTATAAGTCATTTAGTAATTATTTTTCATATAAGATTTGAAGTTGGGAACCAACTTCATTCTTTTTTATTTGCTGTCTAGTTAAAAACATTTTTTTGAAAAGAAAATTTCTCCCTAATTAATTATTCTGGCACTCTTATTGAAAATCAACTGACCAGATGTGTAAGGGTTTATTTTTTAAAATCTCGATTACATATATGCATACGCACATATATTTATATCTACATATGTATACACACACACACACACTCCTACTCCCAGTACCGTATTGTATTAACTATTACAACATTGTTTAGATTACTTAATTTCTTTCAAATTAAAAACAAAGAATTAATGATAATATGTACTGTTTCTCTAGAGGATGATGAATTATTCATAAATTGTATAATGGTGATGAAGGCACAGTTCCATGACAGTATAAAAACCATTGAATTTTCCATTTTAAATATGTGGATTTTATGTATGCAACTTGTAATTCAATATAGGTTTTTAAAAATTTTGAAACACTTCCCCGAGAAACTGAAATCTGTTTAGGTTTGATATAAGTATCTGGCAAGTAGAGAAAAAAATGGAGCTTCAGACAGAGGATCTAGAGACACAAATTCAGAATTCCAGTGGAACACAGAAAGTGTTCAGTAATGTAAAATAAGTTTATATTATATGAAGTAAAATAAAATATTGTGAGTGGTGGAGCTGAAAAAGAGAGAAAATGTCCCTTTAGAATCCTATCCTATGTAGCAGAAATGAGTTTGGATTTTATTTTGTTGAGTGATGAAAATATTTTGAATATGCCTATCTACAAATGTACTTAAACATTTACTGATATAAAATATATGCATATAACACCAAATTATTAGTTTTATTTACATATACATTTTGTATTAATATTTATTGTTACAACATATAAGCAAAAATATAAAAATAAAATGTAAAAACTCTAATATGATTTCAAATATTCACTTTTCCCATTCCAAATAATAAATCCAGTCCTTGAATATAATTATACAAATATGGAACTCTTTGCTGCAAAAAAGTGTAATTTTTTAAGTTGTAATATTAAACACAGAAAATATTTCCAAATCCAAAGGGATTCATTTTTAATAGTGGAGTTTATTCAACATGAGAAGTTAAAAATTAACGATTTGGAGATGGAAAACTTTCTGGAATACTTTAAATAAAATGAATTAAAGGTCTCACATTTCTTAATCTTAACCTACATGCTTTAATCCTTGGTTGCAACAATCTCCTTTACTTCTAAAGGCCATGCCATGGGATATGGTATATACCTCTCAGATGCTACACCCACTAGCTGGCTGCTTTTCTGGGATTAGTAGAAGATGATTTGCATCATCATATAACTTGAAATTTGTCCAATAATACTGAGTATAAAAATAAAAAAGCTATTTTTTCTTTGAATGTTTGATGAAAGGTCAAATTCTAAAACACAAGAAGATGATTTTCTCCATATTTTTCCATTTCACATGTACTTGGGGGAAATCTCATATATTATAAGCCCTTTATTTTTTTTTTAATTCTATCATAATTTCAACTTGTATTAAATTAGTGGTAAAGAGTTTACATATTCCACCTAGAGATGTGAAATCAAAAGTAAACAAAAACTGATATGTGTTAGTTACACTGTACTACATGTGTACATTTTTTTTAATTCTTACTATAGTAAGAATGAAGTAAGTGTGAAATAAGTACTCCTGCCAATTTAATACATAAGGAAACAAAGATAGAAGGAAAAATTATCTAATGGAAAACAATTTTGCCAATATTTAGAACAAAGTTCTTCATTCATTAGATTGATTTTAATTTCTTCATTAAATAAATACCTACCTAACAAGCACTCATTCTGTATTAGGCATTATTTTGGAAATCAAAAGTGAGAGCATGAGGTGACAGTAACATCATAAAGATGACAGAATAGTAGTTGTTCACTGTCTTCCCTCAAAGAACATTGATTTTGATGATCACCAATAAATGAGAGTGCCTTGTGGAAAGCATTGATTCCATCAGATATGTTCTAACATACTGATGGATAAGAATATTCCCTAACTGGATGCCTCAAAGAAAATAAGTGGAACAATTTTATTTTATCTGTGTCTTCCTCAAGACTGCAAGCTCAGCACCAATACAAAATTAACCTTTGACTTATTCAGTGGTGGATGTTGGAATGCGAAACTGAGCCTTAAGTATCTTATGCTGTGTTTCAAAAGAGGCCCACTTCTTTCTTGTTCCACCCAAAACACTGAAGTGTGCTGCATGACAGGGGGATTAGCAAGCACTTGGAGAACCCAGAACATTTCTCATAAGACGTTAAAGGGAAATGGATACTATGTGTTTTATAGATCCTCTCAGGAATCTTGCTCATGAACTTCCCCCAACTGGTCACAGTCACCTGTAATGCTCCACATTTCACACACACACACACACACACACACACACACACACACACACACACACACTACTGTGTGGCTGGCTCCCTGAGATATATTCCCAAGGGTTGTGACTACAAGCCTTTTCAGACAGTTAGTGAGCATACAGAAAACTGCCCAAACTCCACTGGAGTAGGAAAAAGTGAACAAAATTGAAAATTCATTGTTATCTAATTCAGTCCAGCCAACAGAAGGCTGCCAGTACCATATGCTGACTATGCAAAATCAGAAGGCATACTATCATAATAATTTTCCCCCAAAAGAGAATGAAAATTGTGTACATATATACATACATACATATGTATTATATATACTTATATATATACTTATGTATTATATATACTTATAATATATATAGTTATACACACACATATGTGTATATAAATATAGAGTAGGCACATAATAATAATGTCTGAAAAATCTTCAGATACACTTAAAGGACTAACAAAAAAGATACTTTTCCTCAGAAGGAGTTCCCTCAGAGAAGGAAGCTATTTCTTTAAATGTAAAGACAGAAATGCAAGGCTTCATGAAATATGAAAATCAAGGAAACATAACAGCACCAAAGGAACACAGTGATATCGTGGCTATCAACCCCTAAGCAATTAAGCCTTGTGATTTGCTGAATAAAGGAATCAAAATAGTTATTTTGAGGAAGCTCAATGAGTTACAAGATAACACAGAAAAACAAGGCCATAAAATAAGAAAAACAGGGGCCTCCCTGGTGACACAACAGGTTAAGCACAGCACCATGAAGCTATCCGAGCCACTGCACCATGAGTTTGATGTCAGGCCAGGGAGATTACCACAAGGCACAGCAGACCTCTCCTGTCTCACCCACTGCTCCCCTCAGCAGTGTATTTCAGTCAATCTGCCTGTTCTGCTCCCACTCTGTCTCTGGTGAATCCTCTCATCATCATACACCTCTGGCCTACACCCCAACTTGTATGCATAAATAAATAAATAAACAAATAAATATTTTAAAAGTAAGAAAAATAATACAAAAAAGAACTAGAAGCATAATAGGGACATAGCCATTATAAAATAAAAAAACAAATTGAAATTCATGAGGTTCATAAATTTTCCAAAATATTCAACATTAAAAGATTTTCTTCAAATCATGTTTTAATAAAACTGTCTAAAGTCAAAGGCAATATGATTATTCTAAAAATGGAAAGAAAAAAAAAGAAGAATTATTCACATACTAGGACTCCTCCATAAGGCTAACAGCGGATTTTCAGTAGTAACCTATTTAACCAATAGAAAGTGGGATAATATATCTAAAGGAAAAAACTGGAAACTAAGACTAGTTTCTCTGTCATAACTGTGTTTTAAGAAAGAAAAGAGAAATATAAGTCTTTTAGACAAATTAAAGCTAAGGGAGTTCATCACAAGAACTGGTTTTCAAGAAATGCTGGAAAATTTTCCTGAAGTTGGAATGAAAGGATGTTAATTATCCATGAAAACATAATTACACTGGCAATGGTTAGAATGCAGTCATACTCAAAATACCTTAATGCTGCAATATGAGGGTGTATTTATCACTTAATTATAACATTAACATTTAATAATGAATGTATTTAAAATAACTGTGACTAAAATAGTTTTAAATGGATACACAATATAAAATTTTAAATTGTGTCATCAAAAATACAAAATGTATGTGGGTACAATTATTATATGTGCTTGAAATTAAGGTATCACCTAAAAATTGAACTATCATAACTATATAAAAGAATGTAATGATGATGATAAGTGGATCAGGCCTTCAAGAGTTTATAACAATTTTAAATGTATATGCATCCAACATGGAAACATCTAGACATATTAATTAAATATTAACAAATCTGGAGAGGAAGTCAACAATTTAATAGTAGGATACATAAATAACCCTTCTTTTAAATACTGTACTTTAATGAAATGTTAAATATATACAAACACATCTATTACATACGTGTATCTATTTATGTATGTTTCCCTTTTTGTGGTAGCCTTATTTACAAAGTTGTATATGATTTAGGGGGCTTAGTTCACACATGTTCAGATGTATGTTTCAACATTATACCCATCTCCAAAGAACCCACAATTTTGTCCCATCCCTCTTTGTTTCCTATTCCCCACAACTCTCTGGTAGCCTCAAATCTACTGTCAGATTTCTAAGATTTGTTTGATTTGTTTTATGTATTTCTTTTATTTAAATAAATATACTGCCATAGAGAAATTTAATCACATATAAACCTCCTGTATACATGGAAGAGGCCCAGCATAACCAAGTAAATCTGTTTTGTTTCTTTGTAATCTATGTATGAATGAAATTATCTAGTATTGTCTTCTTTCTGACTTATTTCACTTATCATAATTTCATCCATTTTGAACCCAAAGACAAGATTTTATCTCTCTTTATAGCTGAGTACTTTATTATTATTATTATTATTATTATTATATTAACATCTTTTATTGTGTATTCCCCATAAGTTTCCCACCACCAATTCACCAGTGAACCATCACCATCGTCTTTGTGCTCTTTTCTCCCCTCTTTTGGTCCCTCTTCCTCCCCCTCCCCTGCTGAATGTCTCATATTTATGGTTTGCTGTTAGTTTTTATTTTTGTTTTTGTTTTCCTTGTTATTTTCTTCTCCTGGTCTCTTATTTGGTTCCCCTATATTTCTCCTATAAGTGAAACCTGAGTAGTTTTCATTGTGATATTTACCACATTTTCCTAATACAGTCATTTGCCCTTGGAAGCTTAGCTTCTTTCCATAATGTGGCTATTTTAAATAGTGCTAAAATGAACATAGGAATGCATATATATATATATATATATATATATATGCCTTCCAATGAGTGTTTTTTTTTTTCTCGAATGAAACTTTAGGATTAAAGAACATAACAGACATATACAAAACATTCCACTCACCAGCAATAGAATAAACATTCTTTTCAATAACACTGAAAACATTCTCCAAAATATATAATATATTGGTCACAAAAAAAGTCTTAAGTCATTTAAGAAGACTGAAGTTATACCAAATATATTTTCTGATCACAATGTTATGAACTAGATATGAAACAGAAGAGAGACAGAAGTATTCACAAGTACATGGTAATTAAAAAACACAATACTAAACAACCAATGAGTCAAAGAAGAAATCAAAATAGAGTTAAAAATATCTTGAAGCAAGAGGATTTGAAACACAATATATAGAAACAATTCTAAAGGGGAAAGTAGTGTATAGAGATAAATGCTTACTTTAAGAAAAAAGAGAACTTTGAAATAAACACCCAACTTTATACCTCAAGGAACTAGAAAAGAAATCCCATAAGTAACAAAAGGAATAAAATAGCTTAGAGTAGAGCAGAAATAAATGAACGAGGGCCAAAAAAAAAGAACAAATTAAGAACTAATTATATGAAAAGGAAAAAAAAAACAATAAATGACAATACTTAGAGCACACCAAAACAAACAAATATAAAATAAATCAGAAATGAAGAAGTATACATTTTAACTAATACCCAGGAAAAAGTATAAAATCACAAGATTACTGTGAATCATTATAACCCAAACAAATTGGAAGATCTAGAACAAATGGATAAATTCCTAACAATATGGAAACTGCCAATATTAAATTAGGAAGAAATAGTAAATCTGAAAGACAAATAATAGATAAGTAGTTTCATCAGATAATCAAAACCTTCCCAACAAAAATATGATTAATAATTAGTAGATTTGCTGATGAATTCCATCAAATATTTATTTTTTTTAAGATTTATTTACTTTTGCATACAAGCTGGGATACAGGCCAGAGGAATGGGGCAGCAAGATGGTTCACCAGAGACAGAGCGGGGAACAGAACAGGCAGAGCAGTGGAATATACTGCTGAGGGGAGCAGCGTGGCACAAGCGAGGCAGGAGAGGTCTTCTGCGCCATGTGGGAATCTTCCCGGCTGGGTGTTGATCTCACATCACTGCTGCAACAGCTCCACAGCGCAGCGCTTAACTGCTGCGCCACCAGGGAGGCCCAATTCCATCAAATATTTAAAGAGGATTTTACACAAATCATTCTCAAATGCTTACAATAAAATGAATGATAACCTTCCTGGTCCAGGTTACAAAGACTCCATAGAAAAACTACTCAAAATAATAGACCAGTTCAGTACAGTAGCAGGATACAAAATCAATGCACAAAAATCAGTAGCCTTCCTATATGCAAACACCCAATCTGAAGAAGAAGAAATTAAGAAATCCATCCCCTTCAAAATCGAAACCAAAAGATTCAAATATCTGGGAATAAATCTAACAAAAGACATAAAGGA